>VDFB02276835.1:40317-68096 GCA_007258455.2 Sequoia sempervirens
AACTCTGAAAATCTTTTGGTGGTGGGTTTTCTTCCATAAGGGTTTCCCACATAAATCTTTGAGTCTTGTGTGATCTTGTGGATGTGTACTGTTCCATTTACTTTATATAGGTTAGATTTTGCATGAGCTGTTGACTGATTTCTGAATACTTAGTCTTAAGTTTCTTTGTACCAGTCTATCAGTTGTCTGCAACAGGGGTATAAATCCCCAACAATATCTAGAGATGCTACAAAATTCATTGTGACTGTAGATCAGAAAATATTAGAAGTTATAAGAAACTTAAAAGTTTGAATATAATGAATTATTTCATTCTCTTGACAAATGTTCCAAATTGTATCAAATACCACTCTTAAATATAAATTCTCATTCGTGAGGGCAGAATCTTTGTAAATGCTACCATGGTAGGATTCAAGGAGCGTAAACTTAAATCGTGAGATTAGAAAAGGGTGATCCAATGAACTACATAAAGAATGGTAATTTTATGTTCCATCAGTTTCGACATTTATGTGTTGAGTCAGAGAGGGAGAATAATAAGGGCTATTTCTATTGTCTGGCGAGGTAGTTCAAGTAATCAAATTAGATCCCACCAAACTATCAGTTACATAACCAGGTAACTGGAGCCTACCATATGCTTGCAAATGTTATTGATGTTTGATTTTTATTTTGTGTGTTTTTGGATCTGACTTAGGTCACTTTCTAATTATTATCTGTTGTATTTATGTTGGATCAAGGTAATTTCATGCATCCTTTGCTCCCGTTTTTTGATATTGTTAACACGGTTTCTCTGATACTACAGCAAGCATAAAAGGTAGAAAATTTGTATGGATTATGTACATAGAGGTAATTTATAATACAGTAAGTCTGAAGTCTGGCTAGAAGCATTTCTAGTGTGATAAAGAGCAATATGTTGTTAATGATAGTTTCTTGGATACCAGAAATTTGTTTTAAGAAGTCCAAAGTTCTGGTTAATCATTAAACTGTGAATACGGTAGAGTAATAGCCACTGATAGTATCTAAAGAGTAAACAAGATGAAGATGTGAAATGATAAGTTGGGATCTAAAAGTTTCCATGTCTTATTTAACAGAACCGCTAAACTTTTCTTTATTTTTATTTTGCAGAGGGACCTCACCGAATTGCACTACAGACACTAATAAATGATTGTGAAAGACATTACAACTACAAAGGGAAAATATGAAATAATTCAGCGGAAAATGTTATTCTTCAATCAAAAATATGTGCCTATAGCTTTGGAGAACATCTGCCAACTAATTTCCTCTTATATGTAAACAACAGCTCTTCCACACTAGTGGGTTGCCTGTCAGCAAGGTCTATTTGAAGTGTATACAGAACCAAAAAGTTTGAGTTTTGGGGAGCTTCAAAGCAGGAGTTGAGAAAGCATTTTCAAATCTCTACGTTCTTGAAGACCATTATCCTTCCCTTCTTTGGTTTTGATATCTTCTGGAGCTTTTGAGGAATTTTTGGAGGCTGTCAAAATATTCATGTAATTCTAGAACCTAAAATGCTCAAAATTATTTTTGCGATCACATGAATCTAATTATTACCCTCAAGCTTATATATGGTTTCGTATTGCAGACCTTTCTACTCATGTTGGGATATTTTACAAAAGCTGTAATGTCCCTCATGCTCCAAGTTTTGGCAAGGCGAAGTTTTTTACATTTGAAAGGTTATTCTCCTCTTTTTAAATATGAAAAAACTGTAAAGATTGTGAATTTTGTAGAAAGAATAACATAATCTTAGATTTTGATTACCATGTGTCACCTCATGTATGATATTTTTTTTCTTTCTAAAATGCATGGAGATGCATCCTTGTTCCCACTGGCGTCCTTGAGATTTGGACAATAGGGGATTTACTGTTGACATCTCCAATCCTTGGGGAAACCGGGGATGCATCCTGGAAACCCCAGTCCCCGAGGCTTGGTGTCTTGGGGATGTCTGGTCATCCTGGATGTCTATGATGCCCCTTAGTGGCCCCAAGGATGGTCAGATGTCCCCACTTTTTTTTAATTAAAAACTTATTTTAGTTTAAAGAATAATTAATAAAGGGTGTGGAGAGTACCCAAGCCCTCCCACACCCTCTATGAAACACTAACTAAACCTTCTAAGAAAAATCAATTGATACATGTGGATGAACAAAACACTGACATTGATAAGTAGGAGGTATTTTCCACGTGTCAAATTATGATATTGCTATTAGGATTCAACTGTGTAGTTTTACAAGTCAAACTCATTAACCCATGTTTCATGAGTAGTGGTTCACAAGAACCCATCTCTCATGATAATGAATGGTCCACTTAGCACTCATTGCATCTAGATGATGCACACAAAGGTGAAGCACTGGGCTTTCTCGGGAGGTCACCCATCCCAATACTATTCCAGCTCAAGTGCACTTAACCTAGAGTTTTCCCCAAGGTTAAGCCCACTTAGCTTGCAACCCCATTTGCAAAAGCTTCAACATGTGTTGTGCCTTATGAACCATTCATTATAGAGCCCCTTTAGCTAATCAATTGATAAGTAGGAGGTATTTTCCATAGCGTGTCAATTTATGATATTGCTATCAGGATTCAATCATGTAGTTTTACAAATCAAATTCATTGACCCATGTTTCATGAATAGTGGTTCAGAAGAACCCATCTCTCATGATAATGAATGGTCCACTTAGCACTCATTGCATCTAGGTGATGCTCACAGAGGTGAAGCACTGGGCCTTCCCGAGAGGTCACCCATCCCAGTACTACTCCAACTCAAGCACGTTTAACCACAAAGTTTTCCCCTAGGTTAAGCCCACTTAGCTTGCAACCCCATTTGCAAAACCTCAACAAGTGTTGTGCCTTATGAACCATTTGCAAAACACTGACAGTTTATTGAAACTTGTAAAATCTGGATACTTAGCAAAGTCATGGAGACTTAGGCACTAACCCAAGAAAACACTCACAGTTTATTGAAACTTGTAAATCTGTTGCACAAACAAATCGAACTATTACCTACAAAAGTAATAGGAAAAGTTAGTAAAATGTGAGGACTATTTGTGTTTCAACAACACCAACCTGGTTAACCACAATGAGGCTATTGAGGCCATTTTAATCTTAGAGAAATGAAAAAGGTTGCTCTTAGAAACTATACAAGTGGTTGCAAATTAGTGAACATTAAATATTGTATGTGATACACTATAGGAATGTCTAAAATTGAATTTTGATGTCATTATATTGTTGTCCCCTGCCATACTAGAGTTGTGCATAAATATCACATGAGAAAGTGCAAAGCCTGTAAAGATTGTGAAGTTGGTGCCCTGAATAAGATTTGAAAGATTATTTTCATTGCTTAACATTCTTAATTGTATTGGATATTGTTTTCTCACCACAACATTCTTAACGGTTTTGGATAGGCACAATGTTTAATACATTAAAAAAGGGTTAAAATCCAAGTTAGAATCACAAACAAAGTAATGCTAATGTAGACACTTAAAAATGTCCTCATCATGTCACATATCGTGATTTCGATTACTAACACCATTTCTATCTCGATTCACCCTATTTCATATATTTAATTAAATAATGTCAATTGTTTAATTAAATTCACCATTTTCTCCTATTAATTAGATAATTAATATTGTTTCATTAATTCACCCCCTTTACGCTAATTTTCATCTCATTTGATTAAATAATGCAAATTATTTAAGTAAATCTCCTAAGTCTTCTCATTTGATTAAATAATATAAATTGTTTAATTAAATGGCACATTTCCCCTTTAGTTAAAATGATTTCTATTTGTTTAATTAAAAGTCTTAATTCCCTCCATTTGCACAATTACTAATTTCTTCTAATTTCCTCCCAATCATTCAAATAACATTCTCATGGAATATTCTTCCAATTTGAATTCAAATACTTCCCTCCACATGGAATTATCTCTCACATGCTCCTAAAATCATGGGATTTGTATTTGTCTCAAACAATTTGAGCCCTTGATTAATATCTTTGATCCATGTCATTGAGCAATCTTATCCTTTGATTTGATCTTTGATCCATGCCATTTCTCCTCCTTCAATTCTATCCATTGATTAGCCAATTCGATCTTAGCCATTAATTCCTTCAAAAAGCCTATAAATAGTATTCATTTTACATGAATTTCTATTCACAAGCATTTGAGCAACTGTATTTACTGAATTTTACAATCACCTTTTGAGATCAATTACCATTTGTGAATCACCATTGTTACTACAACCATTTGAAGCTTTGCATCATTCAATATAGATTAGGCTTGGGACTAAACACTCCACATTAGATCCAACATGAATCCCCCAATGGGATGAGGTTTGCAATTATTAATTAGGCTTTTGAATTGAGTTAGCATTTGATATTTCATATTTTCCTTAAGCTTTCTTAGTATTTCTAAGAATTTCATTAGAATATGGCTTAGATCAATTGTCTTGTTTCTTAGTTGATTCCTAGCTTATTTGGTCTGATTAATCTTCCATGTTCACATTTTTGGCATGCCGGGTGGGATGCATGTCCCTAATTAACTAACTTTCTTTGAAGTTTTTCAGACATTGTAGGTGCAGGAAGCAGGACAATGCCTTTGCCAGCACAGATCAATGCTTTTACAAATGGCGATGCCTTTGCATGTTAAAGGCTCATGCTTTTGCAAATAACGACGCTTCTGTCTACTAACTTCTTTGATCTTTTGCTTGCAGGTTGATAGGTCGACGCTTCTGCATACAACGATGCATTTGCCGAATACCAATGCTTCTGCAGATCCAATAGAGTGACACCTTTGTATGACACAATGATGCCTCTGTCTGATAGATCGATGCCTTTGCTGGAATAGCGTGACACCTTTGTAGGTAAACCAGGAAGCATAAATTCTTAGAGTTTCATACAATTTTAATTTGCATTTTTGTCTAACCCTAACTATTTCTTGTTTGTTGTTCTTTGGTTTATGAGGCTAACAATTGTAGGAAAAGCATGGAGCGTGGATCAAAACTAAAAATTGTCTATTCACACTTGTTCAAGGAATGAAGCATGAATCAATTCCAAAGTGTTTCTTAACACTTATGTGAAGGATAACCATAGAGAAATTTCATATTAATGCCTTAGGCTAGATTCACATTTAGCTTTGGTGTTATAAAATTGAACCCCACAACTCTCATTTTTGGATTTTGGGCTTAAAATGAACACACAATTGTTTTGGCTTAAAATGAACACACTTGTCATTTGGGTTTAAAAAGAACCACAACTTGCACTTTTTATATGCAGTTAAAATGAACCACACATCTATGTTGGTGCACCTAAAATGAACATTGTATTCATTGTCTTGTGTGCTTGGTAAGTTGGATGCGTATCCTCTCCCCTTGCGTCTAGTGTGATCTTGGGTGAAGAGAAGCATCTCGAACTTGCACTTTTTTCATTGTAACCCTAAGGTAGTTGCTATGTATCCTCTTCCCTCACACTGAGTGCGATCTTGGGTGAAGAGAAATAGTAACTCCTTCCTTTTTTTCTTTTGAGTAGGAGGTCTACCTGGAGATACTTCCTCACGGAGAATTCAAGGGTTTGACCTCAACAACATATTTAGGCGTGCTATACAAACTGGCTGAGAGCGAAAGCTGTAGGTCGATCCATGCATGTAGTGCTTCAGACTTTTGTTAGGGACTATTAGTTTTTTGGTTTCCCAAGGAGATTTCCGAGAGGTTAGCGGTGTTCACCAATGTTCTACCCACTAGAAACCTATTGTTTTAGAGGCCTAAGACTTTCAAATGTCTTCTTTTAGTGGTGCAATGGAATAACATCGTTCTATGAAGTTACTTGCTATGTATCAAAGATAGTTGAGGCGACAAAACCCCTTGCAAGGAACTTTTCCTTCCAAGGTAAGAGGTGTGTCATGTACGTGCGCATACTCTAGTCACCCATTCTATGTGTTGTATTTTATCATGTAGGCCCACTTTGAGAAGATAAACTTGATCTAAATACTAAATAAGTTGTATTTCATGTGATGACCTTTTGACACCAATTAGTGCGTTCTTGTGGAAGAACATGCAAAAATCATCTTATCACCTCATTAAGTCAGTCTAGATGTTGTATATTGTGTTTTTCAAAAGTCAAACATCAAACAACTTAGGTCAACTCACATTTCAAAGATTCCTTGAGTAGATCAACGCTTTTGCTTGAAAGTGTGATGCCTTTGTACAAACCGACGCTTTTGTTTGCACATTGATGCCTTTGCACATATCGACGTGTTTGCTAGGGAAATTGAAATTTGCATAACGCCTCTATTTAGATAGTTTGACGCTTTTTCCAAACAACGCCTTAGCAAAATATCGACGTCTTTGTAGAAAAATAGAGCAACGCCTTTGCCAGAATTCAAAACATCAACCTTCAAAACATGATCTAATTTTTTCTTTTGGTTCAAAAACACAATTGGTTCAAATTTATGCAAAAAAAAATCTTGGCTCACTTATAGCATTTAAAACAACGAATAAAGTTCATATTTTCAACATCTTGATCTTGTCAAAAACACCTTTTTAGGTTTTCAATTAGGATCAAACATCAAACAATCAACATCAACCATCAAAACATACACCATTAAACACGACAACTTGAGATTTTGACACAAATCTCTTAGATTTAAGTTTTTCACCCTATCAACTAGTTTAGCTCCATGTGTAGAAGCGATCTATTTCTAAGGATTTAGTTGAATTGGTAAACATCTTTTGGGAAAACTCACCTTGGAGTCACAAGTCTACTCCCAAGGGTTGCAAGTTCATCATCAACAACATTAAACACATTTAAAACTTGAGTCTAAATGTTGTCAAAATTGAGAGTTTCATACCCATTCACAAAGTCATCCATCATTGGTCCTAAACCTATTAAAAGGTCTTTGTTAGCAAACTTTGAAGCAACCAAGGAATTTCAACATCATTTGCACCAAACATCTCCTAGGGTTGATATGACTTGTATGGTTACAACTAGGTCTCAACACAAAAGAAACATGGAAACAAACCCTAATCACCATAACATACCTACCACTATAAGTACAAATCTAAGTGGTTCAAATGTTCTCATTTCTACCAATGCTTCTACCAGCACAGGTGTTAATGATCAACCTTTTGGAATACCACAAACCACTTCACAAACAACTTCCCAAGGACATGAAATTTCTCAATCAAAGAAGATGAAAACGTCAACTCAACTATCTCAAGGGGAAACGATTCTCATAGAGGATATCACAAGCAAAAAACATGACTTCACTCTCGAAGAACTCTTAGAAATGCAACAAGACCAAGAGTTTATCAAAGTGGTAGAGGCGGTGATAAGTCAAAACCCCAATCAATACATGTTAATACTTGCACAACAAGGTGCTAAACTACCCCCCAATTTTAACATAAATCAACTTAGAGAACAACCAACAACATCAAATGTTGGAATGGCAACTTGTCAACAAGGAAACGACCCCTTGATACATCATGTTATTGAACAAATGCCTAACCCATCTTCAAATGTGTTAGGTGTTGATTTTAAATGATCAGTTAGTGCGAAAATAATTCAAAATCGGATGCAATAACACAGCAGTTACCCTGGGAAAACCCTCCTCTTGAGGGAGAAAAACCCAGCAACAAAGATCTCTCTTATATATAAAATAATGGCAATAAGTCTCTTTACAAAGAGGCCACACACAAGGCCAATATCAGTACCAGCAATGGGTGTATAACAATCAAATAAACTGCTCTTACTTGATCTCTGATCTGCACTTACAGAAGATCGCAATCTGCTTCAAGCTCTTGTTAGCTCTTGTTCGCACTTGTTAGCTCTTGTTCAAGCTCGCAACCTGAACTTTGATGGTTCGCAACCTGCTCACAATGAGTTCGTCCTTGCAACTAATACATACAAGATAATATATTGCACTAGATCTCGCACTGTGTGATCTTCATCACTCGACTGGTGTATTCAATCTGAACTCTCAGACAGGTTCACACTTGAATGATATCCGCACTGTGAGAAGTCCGCACTTGTATGTTATTTGCCCTGTAAGAAGTTCGCACTTTGCTTTGCTTGCTTCCTTGTACTGGATAAACTTCAATCTGTATCTTGAATTCGCATTTGATTGATATCGGACTTATGTATATAACCGAACTGATATATTCGCTCTTTATGTTCGCACAGAACTGAAGTGAACAATAACCATCGCACATTATAATGCAAGACTGATAAGAATAACCGAACTCCAGGTGCCCTTGCAATGGCGAGTCAAGGTGTATATATATACCGGTGAATGGGAGAGACACCTCTCTTAAGATCGCGCGCCTTCTTAGATATGTCGGCTCCAATAATTTCTATTCTTCCTTTTAATGAAAGTCGGCCTCAACCTGTATCTCTTCATTTGTTCTTTTTATGAGTTTCGAATTATACATGTCGGCCAAAGCATGAGACACAAAATAATAAGAGTTAAATTGAATAGCCAACGGCTATATTCAATTTGAGACTTTCTCGACGGAAGAGAGCTGGAAGAATCAACCGAAGCTGCTATAACATTAACATTAGGAAATCCATGGTTACATCTCAAGGGATAGATCAAACAAACTTCACAAATCAATACATCAATCCCTTGTACAATACTCAAAATCTAGGGAATCACACAAATTTGGGCATTCAAAACACCAATGTTCCACCCACATTCCATGCTCAAAATGCTCACACAAATGTCCCTAGTGTTCAAAATTCTCAAGGGATAGATCAAACAAATCTTCAACAAAATAAAGGTCTTCAAGGTTCTCAACAAATGCCACAACCCCAAGGTCCTCAACAAATGTCACAACCCCAAGGTCTTCAAACTTTTGGGATGCCACAACAACCTCAAAGTTCTCATCAAATGTCACAACAACATCAAGGTCCTCAACAAATGTCCCAACCTAAAGGTTCCCAACAACATCAAGGGTCCCAACACCAAAGTCAAAGCCCACCACCACCAAATCAACAATATAAAGCTTACCGACGTCAAGGTCAAGGTCAAAACAATCCTCCATCACAACAACACCAATCATTCCCTCACAACACCATTTCACAAAATCAACATCTCCAATATCAACAACCATTAACACAACATCAAAGTCAACCTTTGCGACATCAACAATACACTACTTTACAACAATTGCAACATCAACAACAACAATTGATGTCACAACAAAACCTTCATCAAATGTCACACATCAATTTTGAATAACCAAACCCATCACAACAAAACATGGTACCTCAAAATCAATATGGATCTTACAATGCATCTCCTCAACATCAAGGAAGTTATCAAATGGGTCCTACACCTCATGGAAATCCGCAATACCAAAACGGTCCTCTTCCTCAAGGTAATCATCAATCTCAAATGGGTTCATATGGCATGAATGCTGCTCCATACCAAGATCAAAATTCATACAATGTATGTATAATCCAAACATGCCACCTACAGATTTATCCTCACAAATTCAAATGTTAAATCAAAATATTCAAGACATTCAAATGGGAAAAACCAAAAGTCCTATGCAGTCCAAGATCTATGCCCATACCCATTTGATTGAAACATTACATTGATAACATTTCGTAGAAATTTCAAGATACCTAAATTTGACAAATACAAGGGATGTGGTAATCTAGAGGAGCATATTAGAGAGTTCTATGCTGCATGCATGGAAGTATCGTACAATGATTCATATCTTATGCATCTCTTCCCAAGAAGTTTGGGCGGGCAGGCCATAAAGTGGTTTTCACACTTACCCCAAGGAATCAAAACATTTCAAGAGATTGTAGATCAAATTGTAGCACATTTCTCCTATAGCATTGACACATACATAACCTTGGAGGATCTTTACACTCTTAAACAAAGCAAGGGAGAAGCCTTTGCATCTTTCTTGCAAAAATGGAGACATAAGGCAAGCAAGTGTAAATGGCCCATGCCTGAGAAACAATAGGTAAGTCATTGCAGGAAATCTAGACATCGTTTTGGCCTTTCAATTAAGAATGCAATGTGTGTAGAAATTTGAGGAACTCATATCAAAAGGGCTTAACATTGAGAGAGCCCTCATTTCCAAGGGAGCAATACAAATTTAGAAGAACGATAACCAACTGTCTAGTTCCAGAGACAAACCCTAATTTTGGGCCAAAAATAAGAACGTTACTAATGATGGCGTGGTGGATGCAAAGGTTGTTATCAAGGCACCATCAAACTCATACACAAAAACACACAATAGAACGTTCAAAACAAAAATCCTTCGCAAGGACCACCACCAAGATAAAACAACACTCCTCAATGATAATTCACTCCCTTAGGGGAACCTATCAAAACAAAGTTAAAGAAGTTGATTCAATAAAAACACATTGAACTTCTTGATTATCGCACTTATCCTGAACTTGAAGTAAAACCACCATGATACAATGAAAAGGATTTTTTCCAATACCATCACACAAAAGGTCATAAAACACAGAATTGTATCAAACTCAAACATCTCATCCAAGACCTTATTGATCAAGGAGAAGTCAATGTCGATAAAAAATCAAGGAATGATGATTTAGGGATCTATACAAATCCAATGCCTGATCATGGGAAGGCCAAAGATTTTGGAAAAAACGCCAAGCTATCACAATGTGAATCATACCTACGATAACATAGTAGGACATATCAGTGCTACTCATTCATCACAAGAGGAAGAATCAGACATGTATCAAGACACTTTCCTAGTGCACGATCAAGATCAACCAACAATGTCTAGCAATGTTTCATATCGAAATGGCATCAAATACATCTCGAATTGTAACATAACTCCCACATATGACTTCATGATTGGCCATATTGAAGAAGTTCCAAAGCAACAAGAAACTTCCATCACTTTCTTTGAACCCATTAAGACTAGTGAAGAGTCTTACATCCATGCTACCCCATCTACCCAAGAGTCGTGTCAAGAAAACAATCCCGAGTATGATAAAAGTTGTTTTGAATCAAGTCAATGGTGTATGATTACTCCAAGGTTTGCTTGCACTCACCAACAAGAGACTTCACTCTGCCTTCCACCAAGAACGACAATTTTAGGCCCTCCGACTTAGATCATTAACTAAGCCTTCCCTAACTCTGTTTCAAGAGTTTCGTACCTTGTGCTTACCTTGGGTAGACAAACACCACTTGAACTTGCAATCTTTCTCACTACACCTAGAAGGGTCTAGATGCCAACTTCATCAACCAACTAGAACTGCTTGCAGGGGAGCTAGAAACATTGTTTTCTTGCAATTCACATTCACTTGAATGCATCTTAAAAGTTCTCTCACTTTCAACTTACCCGATCTCAAGATCTTTCCTTGGTGAGGCCTATCTTCTTGTAGCCCTTACCAGTCGGTTTTTGGCTTTTCCTGCCCAAATTCTCCACATAACCTAGCAAAAAAATCACATTTCCTGACACCCTTTTTAGGCTTTTAAATCTTGCATAGGTTTTCAAGCCTCTGTCAGTACCGTACAGGTGATTCCTATAATCTTGGATAGGAGGGCTAATTGACCTAATATCTAGGGTTTCACTGTTCTTTGATGCAAATCTCCTTCCAAAGGATTGTTTGAAGCCTCAACCCTTTCAACTTGTTAAAATGTGACTAAAACCTCCCTGACACCGTACAAATTCCGTACCAAAGTCCCTTCCCCTGCCTAGGTTCTTTAATTTTCACTCCCAATTCCCTAACCGGGCAGTCCTAGCTCGCCTAGGGTTTGGGTTTACAAATGCTTGTTCCATTCTCTAAACTACCTACTACTAAATATTTACAATGGTTTGGATCCCCTTCCATATTCACCTATTCTCAGGGAAATCCCGTGCTAAGTGTTTATGGGGGAGCCATTTAAAAGCTAACTATTCAAAACAGAGAAAATAAACCTCTACAATCTAATCTATGAACTCAAAACAATATCTCTGCTCTAAGCTACCTAATTACCAAATGAACTATGCTCCACACTATCAAATGATCATAAACACAGTGTTGAAACAGTAAAAATAACGCCTTGATATCACTGTCACCACAAAACACACGGGGTTTTCAATGAACACAAAAATCTGCTCAAAACTGTCTTCTATTCCACACCAAAAACTTTGATTACAATATCATCTAACTGCTAACTACGAGTCACACACCTATTTTGATGCCTTCTCCATCATTCAAGGGCAGTTGATCGAGCATTTACCCTGATTTCAAGGGATTCCCAATGCCAAGTAAGTTACATGCAACTCCACAGCTGCGGTCATGCAACTTTTACCAACATTTTGTAACTTATCAATATGTTATGATCCTAAAGTTTAGGACCTCAATCTCCTTACTCCGAACCATCAACTCCTTAACTGTCCTTTGGCATCTTTTTAACAATGACCATGTGTTTAGAACACATTTAACACCTTCATTCTAATATAAGCTGTCCCAAGCTAATTAAAGCCAAAATTTAACAACATTTATCAACAATGATTAACTAGGATAAAATTAGTCCTAATGACTAACTCTCCACACACACAATACCTTCTAAGGTCCAACACAACCTACTAACACCCTGATTTGGGTAAGACTAGGTACAAGCCAAAATTGAAGACAAACAAAGTGGAGTTAAGCCAAGGTGCCCCTGCACCATCCTCCCCAAAACAAGAAAATTCAATCCATCCTTGGATTGAGCAAGTTGAGATCAACTCCCAACTTCTTGAGCTCTGCCTCCTTGATCCATATTGCATCAACTTCTGGTTGTCCTTGTCTTTGGATCAGATGTTCTTTGTACTCCTTGGTTCTTGTTCTCTTGTAGACCCTGGTATCCAAGATCTTATTAGCTTGCTTGATAGCAGTGGAGGGCAGCTTGAGTTCTTGCACATCTTGGCTAACTTCATGAAGGGTTTGGTCCATGTTTGGTGGTGGTCCTCTATAATGCACTAGATCTGCAACATTAAAAATAGGGGACAATCCACTGTCATCTGGCAATTGTACCTTGAATGCATTACTTCCATACTTCTCCAAGATAGGACAAAGACCTATCCTCTTCATTTGTAACTTGTGAGGAACTCCTTTCTGCAGTCTATACTTGTTCAAATGTACCATGACTAAGTCACCAACATTAAAGTGAACATCTTTCCTATGCTCATCCACCTTAATCTTATGTTTCATAGTATTTTCTGCCAAGGTTTTTCTAACTGTCTCATGAATTTCCTGCATTGCATAGGCAAAGTCTTCAGCATATCCACTTCCTTTGACTCCATCCTTCAACTCTCTCAGCTCATAGACACCCATGGGATGTAAGCCATATACAATTTCAAAGGGACTCTTCCCTGTTGATCTATTGACAGTATCATTATAGGCATATTCAACTTGCCCAATAATCTGATCCCATTGTTGACCATACTCCTTGGTCAAGCATCTTAAGAGATTTCCAAGTGTCCTATTCACAACTTCGGTCTGACCATCAGTTTGGGGATGGTATGCAGATCCAAAGGATAAATTGGTGCCCATTCTTTGCCAAAGAGTCTTCCAAAAATGACTCATAAACTTAGTATCTCTGTCTGATACAATGCTGATTGGTAAGCCATGAATCCTTACTATCTCCTTAAAGAAAAGAGAGGCTATTTGACTGGCATCATTGGTTGTTTTGCATGGCACAAAGTGAGCCATTTTGCTGAATCTGTCTACAACAACATAAACACTGTCCATACCTTGCCTTGTCTTGGGTAAACCAACTACAAAGTCCATGCTCAAGCATTCCCATGGCCTAGAAGGGATAGGCAGTGGCTGGTATAGGCCTGCATTTGAAGAAGTGCCCTTGGCCTTTTGACATACCACACAACTCTCCACATACCTCCTGACATCTAAGTTCATTCTTGGCCAATAGTAAAACCTTTGAACCAGTTCCTGAGTTTTGGTGATCCCAAAATGACCACTCAATGCACCATTATGCTTTTCTTGTATCAAGTTTTCCCTAATAGAACCTCTAGGAACACAAAGCTGATTTCCTTTAAACAAAAGTTCACTTTGCAAGGTATATTCAACATATTTGCTATGGAAATGATTCTTGTATTCAGCACATACCTTATAAATATCTGCAAAGTCTTCATCATCTGCATATAGATCTTTGAAATGATCTATTCCCATGCTCTTCAACTGAATTTCCTGAATTGTGAGGACTCTTCTGCTCAATGCATCAGCCACTTTGTTGAGAGCTCCTTTCTTGTGCTTGATATTGAAGGTGTAAGCTTGCAAATACTCCACCCATTTCATGTGTCTGTGACTCAACTTCTCTTGTGAATTCAGGAAACTGAGTGCTTGGTTGTCTGAATACACAATGAATTCCTTGGGAAGCAAGTAGTGCCTCCACTTCCTTAGAGCTTGGACCAATGCATACATCTCAAGGTCATAAGAAGAATACTTCTTCTTGGCTTCACTTAATTTCTCTGAATGAAAAGCCACCGGTCTGCCCTCTTGACTGAGAACAACTCCAATAGCTACATTGCTTGCATCACATTCAATGGTGAATAGCTTCTCAAAGCTTGGCAACACCAAAACAGGTTGGGTAGCTATCTTTTCCTTCAGCAACTCAAAACTCTTGTTAGCTTCTCATTCCATACAAACTTGGTTTTCATTCCTCCTTTAATGAGTATCCAACATAGGAGCACAAATAGCACTAAACTGTCTTATGAATTTTCTATAATCTGGGCAAGACCATGGAAGCTTCTTACCTGCAATTGTTGTCTTTGGGTAGGCCAATTGAGGATTGCTTCCCTTTGCACTATCCATCTTCAATTTAATGTGATAAAGCACAAATCCAGGTACAGGCTGTTTTGATGAACTCACACTTTTCCAGATTGATATTCAGCTTCTCCTCCTGCGGCTTCTTGAAAATCAACTCAATGTGTTGGAGGTACTCTTCTCTTGTTCTGCTATAGATTAGTATATCATCAAGATACACTACTACAAACTTGCCAATATAGTCCTAGAGAATTTCATTCATGAGTCTCATGAATGTGGAGGGGGCATTAGATAATCCAAATGGCATAACTAGCCACTCATAAAGACCCTCATTGGTTTTGAAGGTTGTTTTCCACTCATCACCCTCATGTATTCTAATTTGGTGGTAACCACTCTTTAAATCTATCTTGGTAAAGTACCTAGCTTCTCCTAGACAATCCATGAGATCTTCAATCCTAGGGATGGGAAACCTATACCTGATGGTTATCTTGTTTATTACCCTGGAATCAGTACAAAGCCTCCATTCTCCTCCCTTTTTAGGTGCTAATATAGTGGGAACTGCACATGGACTAATGCTTTTCCTAATGAGACCTTGGTCAAGAAGTTCTTGAATCGCCTGCTTCTTCCTGTTTGTTGAGTGTCATCTTGTAAAAGGCACTTTTCTGTTTGGAAGGGGTGAGCTCACGGTATCAGTCTATCCTATGACTTATGGCTCTTTTAGGAGGTAATGTTGCTGGTTGACCACTACTTACAATACCTTCATAGGTCTGCAACAATTCCTGTATCTCCTTGGGTAACTCTTGCTTTTTAGCTGCTTTCTCTTTGCTCACCTCTCTTGGCTTGATCATCACTGCATAGCCAACTCCTTCTCCTTCTTCCAAGGCTTTTAAGAACTCCTTTTCACCAGCTAAGAGCAGTTTAGAACCTGTTGTTTGCACCTCTGTGTCTTCTAGCAAAGACTGAATCTTGAAGGTTACATTGTCTTTCTTGAAGGTATATGAATTCTTAGCTCCATCATGCACAGCTTGGCGGTCAAATTGCCATGGTCTACCTAGGAGCAAGTGGCATGCATCCATAGGTAACACATCACACAAAACTTTGTCCTTGTACCTACCAATTGAGAACTCCACCCATGTTTGTTCATTCACCAAGACATGCTGACCCTTATTGAGCCATGTGACCTTGTAAGGATTGTTGTGGGGTATCCTTGTCAACTTCAGCTTGCTGACTGCCTCCTCTGACACAATATTGTCAATAGAACCTGAGTCTATAATGACCTTACACACTTTCCCCATCATCTTGCACCTTATCCTAAACAAGGACCTCCTTTGGCTTGGCTCTTCTTTCACCGGTTCCTTGATCAAAGTCCTCCTCATCATGAGATTCTCACCTTCCTCTGACTTCAATGGAACTTCATGATGCTTATCTGCTACAGTAGTCTCATCTTGAATCAGATTAGTCCTCTTATCTCCTCCATGAGAAGTACTACCTTTCTCTGGACATCTATAGGCCGGGTGTCCCAATTGGTTGCAATGGTAACATTTCATATTAGTGAAGTAGCTGCCTCTTCCTTGTCCACCACTTCTTCCTCTAGAGCTGAAACCTCTTCCTCTACCACCTCTACTAGAGCTTCCTTCTTGCTGTTCTGAAAATCTAACTTCTCCTTGGGCTCTTGGTTCTGAACTCCTTCCACTATAACTTCCTCTTTGTCCTCTGTTGTCTTTTCCTTTACCTCTGCTTTTGGGGTTTTGCTCTTGTTTCTTTTTTCCTTTCTCCTCTATCTTCAAAGCCATTTGATAGCATTGGCGGACTGTTTTGAAGTTTACTAAACTCATGTCTTCTTGGATAGACCACTTGAGTCCATTTAGGTACCTTGCTAGCTTGATGCTCTCATCTTCAACCACCTTTGATCTAAGGCACAATTTTTGAAACTCCTTTGTGTATGTTTGAACATCCATATCTTTTTGCCTTAGATTGTGTCTTCTCCTATGCAACTAAACTTCATAATCATCAGGGAGATAGGTCTACCTTATCTTAGTTACCATTCCTCTCCATGAAACTATGGGACCTTTGCCTTCTTTCTCTCTTTCAGATTGTACAAACTTCCACCATGTGAGAGCTGCTCCTCTCAACCTTAACTTGGCCACCTTTACCTTTTGGACCTTTGTTATGCCATCACATTCAAAGTGATTTTCAATGCTTTCAATCCAATCTACAACTAAATCAGGGTCCATTTGTCCACTAAATAGTGGCACACCATCCAATGCTTTACCACTTAAGGCTTGCAATGCCTTCAAGAATGGTTCTTCAGCAAGAACAGGGTTTGGCTTTGGAGCTTCCTCCTCCAAATCCTCTTCTTTTTCCTTGGCTTCCTGCTCTTCCTTCTGCTTTATCTTGTCCTTCACATTATTTGATGTCTCATGGACTTCATCCAAGAGCTTCTCCACTTGAGATAACCTTTCTCTCAGCAACCGGTTATCTTCCTCTTTCTCTTCTACCTTTTTAGCCAACTCTGCATTAGTCACCATGGTTCCTTCCTCTGGTGTGTTCTCTCCTACTGACTCAGTGGGTTGCAACATCAATCACAAGCCTTGAATCCAACCTGGCTCTGATACCAATATGGTGTATGATAACTCCAAGGTTTGCACTCACCAACAAGAAGACTTCACTGCCTTCCACCAAGAACCTAACAATTTTTAGGCTCTGTCCTGACTTAGATCATTAACTAAGCCTGCCCTAACTCTGTTCAAGAGTTCCAAACCTTGTGCTTAACCTTAGAGGATTCAACACCATTTGAAATTGCTAATCTCCTTTCAACACCTAGAAGGGTCTAGATGCCAACTTCATCAACCAACTGAACTCTTGGGAGCTTTTAGAACATGTTTTCTTGCACCACATTCACTTGAATGCATCTTAAAATTCTCTCACTTTCAACTTACCCGATCTCAAGATCTTTCCTTGGTGAGGCCTATCTTCTTGTAGCCCTTACCAGTCGTTTTTGGCTTTTCCTGCCCAAATTCTCCACATAACCTAGCAAACAAATCACATTTCCTGACACCCTTTTCAGGCTTTTAAATCTTGCATAGGTTTTCAAGCCTCTGTCAGTACCGTACAGGTGATTCCTATAATCTTGGATAGGAGGGCTAATTGACCTAATATCTAGGGTTTCTGTTCTTTGATGCAAATCTCCTTCCAAAGGATTGTTTGAAGCCTCAACCCTTTCAACCTGTTAAAATGTGACTAAAACCTCCCGACACCGTCATGATTCCGTACCAAAGTCCCTTCCCCTAGGTTCTTTAATTTTCACTCCCAATTCCCTAACCGGCAGTCCTAGCTCGCCTAGGGTTTGGGTTTACAAATGCTTGTTCCATTCTCTAAACTACCTACTACTAAATATTTACAATGGTTTGGCTCCCCTTCCATATTCACCTATTCTCAGGGAAATCCCGTGCTAAGTGTTTATGGGGGAGCCATTTAAAAGCTAACTGTTCAAAACAGAGAAAATAAACCTCTACAATCTAATCTATGAACTCAAAACAATATCTCTGCTCTAAGCTACCTAATTACCAAATGAACTATGCTCCACACTATCAAATGATCATAAACACAGTGTTGAAACAGTAAAAATAATGCCTTGATATCACTGTCACCACAAAACACACGGGGTTTTCAATGAACACAGAAATCTGCTCAAAACTGTCTTCTATTCCACACCAAAAACTTTGATTACAATATCATCTAACTGCTAACTACGAGTCACACACCTATTTTGATGCCTTCTCCATCATTCAAGGGTAGTTGATCGAGCATTTACCCTGATTTCAAGGGATTCCCAATGCCAAGTAAGTTACATGCAACTCCACAACTGCGGTCATGCAACTTTTACCAACATTTTGTAACTTATCAATATGTTATGATCCTAAAGTTTAGGACCTCAATCTCCTTACTCCGAACCATCAACTCCTTAACTATCCTTTGGCATCTTTTTAACAATGACCATGTGTTTAGAACACATTTAACACCTTCATTCTAATATAAGCTGTCCCAAGCTAATTAAAGCCAAAATTTAACAACATTTATCAACAATGATTAACTAGGATAAAATTAGTCCTAATGACTAACTCTCCACACACACAATACCTTCTAAGGTCCAACACAACCTACTAACACCCTGATTTGGCTAAGATCAGGTACAAGCCAAAATTGAAGACAAACAAGGTGGAGTTAAGCCAAGTTCTCATTTGGGGTCAAGATCAAGATCTCCTATCATCCAAGCATTATCATGATTTACACAGTATTTTCCAATCCTTAATTGGTAGTTGCTCTGATATAATCCGAGATGAAGAGCCCACTTCCCCGAAGTACTATCATGACTTGATGAACATTTTCCAATCCATCCAAAACTTCAAAGATGATGACCATATTCATATACCAACTCCTACATGTGAGATGTTTTCTTTTGATGGACATGTAGAGTTTCTTCAAAAATAAGAAGTCCTTACTCTCACCAATGATGAAGAGTCTCCTACTCTTGACATCCTAACAAATGATCAAATCATAGCCAAATCAACATAAGTTCATAGTGATCATGAAGACGATCCCTACATTGACTATGAGTCATTGACATCTTTGGAAGAAGCATAAAAATTTGATACATCCCAAATTCAGATTGAAGACATTGAGTATGAAGACATTCAACATTATCAGAAAAAAGGATTTGGGTTATAAGAGCATGATACCTTGGAACCAATAAAGACAGTCAGCACTCCTGAGCAACAAGGTATTGATTATTTGGCAATGATGGAATCCAATCATGATAGTGATACTTCCATAACTTTGGGGATAACTTTATCTATTGCAAACATCAACATGGGGAGCACGAAGAGTCCTTATGATAAATTCACTACCAATACTACAACTAGCCATATCGTGAATTGTCATTCTCAAACCTTTCCACCCACTAATTGGGACCAACATAAAGAGAAAGATCTACCTTAAAGGAAAGAGCAAGTCATTGAAGCAAAAAAATTGGCTAATCAAAATGGACAAGGAAAATCAAATGGATGCCAAAGAAAAAGAAAGAAAATCATCCCTATCAAACTCCATTAGTCAAAGAAACTATGGGGAAAAATAAAAAAAGGGAATTTCATCCATAAAAAAATGTCCATTGATGCAAAAGAAGGCTTCAAAAGTGACATACAAGGTATATCAAGAAGTTGGTCCTAATTCCACTCACAATTTTATATCCACCTTTCATTGCTCATCATCCCAAGTTTGGAGAGTCAAAGATTCCAAATTGTCGACTGATCCATCCACCTCATATACTTCTCGTCGCATTCTGCCATCCAATTCAAATCTATGATATTTAATTCTTACATTAATTGTGTCTTGGCAGCTATACTTTATCATAAGGACTTTAAGGGCACTCTATCGTGATGTGCACATTTAGATGAGGTTAATGTCGTATTGACAAGGCAAATAAGAATTCTCAAAGGTTACATACAAGTGCCCGTATCTTGGCAAAGCAACTCCACGTAGGATATTGTTGGCATATCATGACAACAATAGTAACTACATCAACCCCACCAAGTGGTTCGACATGATCCAAACTTTCAAAATTCTAAAAATTCAAAATAAGCAAAAAAATCAAGAAAATAGTAAAAAAGAACGTCCTCTAGTGAAAACCACTTCAGTGGCACTTTGAGCAAGTACCATTATGAAAACCTAGCAAACAAACATCATGAGTAGAACCAAGCATCTATATGCACCATTTCAAATGGAAGCATCTCATCCCCTCCATAATAAATCTAGCATTCTATCCAATCCTCCATCCATCCGATCCATCGTCATCCCAATATGCTAAATTCTCTTGATCTTGACAAAGGTTCAACGTACACCTCAATCTTGCTTAGGACAAAGTCTTGACATGGTCTTTACCATTGATCCCATTTTTATCTTATGAAGTCTCATACCTTATATCTAGCATTATCCTGACGATCCTATCGTAAGATAAGTCTTTCATATCCTTCATATGATTATAATCTTGTCATCTTGATTCACACATTCACTCAACATTGCTAGACACGGGGGGTAGGTACTTGCATCTTGCTTTGTAATAATTCTTGATCCATGTCCAATATATCTCACAAAGTGACATCGACATCGTAATCTAGGTATCATTCTTAGAAAATTCAAAAACATCTGAAACATCTTCAAAAATCCAAAAAAACATTTGAAACACCTCAAAATCTCAATAACATTCATAACATTTCAAAAATCTCCAAAACATTTGTAAAGTTTCAAAATCCAAAAACATCAAAACATTTGTAAAGTTTCAAAGTCCCAAAAACATTCAAAACATATTGAAATCCCAAAACATCCAAATCAAGTCAAAACCTATAAACAGGTTGAAAACATCAAAATATAATACATGTATATAGTTGAACTACGTTGCCTCTACACGTGTACGTAGGAATGGTCATCATCGATGAGCCCCTGAGGCCTAGGTTAGTCTTTTAGGAGTTCGTCACAATAAATTGTCTTGTTAAAGTCAGTCGAACTACGTTGTCTCTGCGCATGTATGTAGCAAGGCCATCTCCGATGAGCCCTTGAGGAATTAGGTCTTTTTCCCCTTAGGTCTTGTTGTCTTGGTCTAACCTTGAAAAACATAAAAACATTTAGAAAACGTTCAAAATCCAAAACAATCCAAAACAACCTCAAATACTCAACAACTCAAAACATTCAAATAACTTCAAAACTTCAAAAATAGCCTCAACATTTCAAAAGATAAAAAACATTGAAGTATTTGAAAAATAAAACCACCCATCCCATCTCACTTTCACTCGTAATAAAACTTTCACCCATAATAAATTGATTGTCACCTTTTCCCTTTGACAATACAAATGGAAAAAGGTACAACAATCAACGAAACACAAAACTTTAAACACAAAAATCTTAAGTCTTGATCATGGTTAAACACACCATTTAACATTTATATCAATGACCTATCAAACAGGTAGATTTAATCAACATCTAATAACATGTCCTATGGATATATCTTTCCTATGATGGACATCGTCATTGGAAATCACCTTAATCACATCCTTTGGCAAGAGATATGAATAACATTGACAGTTTGTTTATTTTGATCTTTTCTGATGATTTATCTTATTGGTCCATTTCAATGACCTCTTAATGATGTCAACAAAAGGGTTTATAGAGAAAGGAATGGGGCATTGATCATTGCTTTCATTTTGCTATGCTTGTTGGATAATATTTTTATACAACCTTGACAAATACTTGCCTTGCATGTGCAAGGGTAGTCTCAAGTAACAAAATGGCTAATCAGGTTCTTCATACCTTTTGTGTATTAGTCTCCATACTTTGATGGCTTCATTCTCTCACATGATCAAAAAGGTTTCCATATGTCAGGTATGAACAAGGATACTCCAATCTGTCTACAGAGTCAAATTCCATGCATTAGATATGTCATCTTGGTTTGCAATACCTTGGTGCATTGTGTCTATTTGCTATATAAAAAATAAGGAGTGCTATGATGAATTAAGCCTAATTCAAAAAATAAAGCATTGCCATCCTATCTCATCACACATCCAATAAAGTCTCGAATAATCATAGATTTTTTTGAGTTTTGAATCAATCTCAATAAATAATAAAGGCTAATCAATATTCATCTCATTCTTCTACTTCTGTCCATGCTAACATTTCCAACCTGGTATCATGACATACAATAAAAATAATATATAAATGCATCCATCCTGCATCCACAAACCGTCAATATGCATTTCATAACATACATCTCATAGCATACATCCTGCATAATCATCACATGTCATGAGAAAATATAAAAAAAAAAGAGACCATTCATATCATTACATCTCATAGCATACATCCTACATGCATCATATCATATCATATCATATACACATGGATTATCCACATCATATCATAAGCATAATCATCATCCATCATATATGCATCTCATAAACATCTATATCCATAATGTATCCATACATCACATAAGCATGAGCATAAAATAAGACAGCATAAGTATAACTTCCACATCCGATCATCTCATATATATATATATATATAAAACGACTTATGATACATATCAAAGCGTGTGATATACATCAAAATATACACGAGACTATAAAAAAAGAGCCAGTGAATGAGTATACATCAATAACTAGGGCTACATCAAAAATGTCTATATCTGTATACAGCTATCCTTCATTCCTTGGTCCCTTCTTTGGAGAGTGTGTTTAATGTCCACCATGGACTCCCTGCCTTCAATCCCTCGGGATTGGCCACCGAGGTCTTAATTTGCTTCTAACCACTCAAGCATAAGGCACTCCCGTGGTGGAGAATCCAACCAATGTCTGCAGGAACTCAAGTAAGTATATATCGCTGCTCTGAGTAGCATGAGGCTCTGCAACCATAGCTTGACCAGAGAGTTGTTAAAACCATGGCACCCCCGTCTCCAGAGGTGAGCTCCTCATTGCCATTCACATGTAGGCCCCCTCAGACTAGCTTAACTTTGTATTTGTTGTATCTGATGTCTCTCCTAATATCTCTCTGTGTGGCTTAGGTCTCACTCCTATCTGAAGGTATCACGCTCATACCGAGCAGTATCTCTCTCATGTATGGTTGTGTCCCTCTCAGCCCGAGCATGGTCTCACTCAACTGTCCTCTTGTCTTGCTCCTATGAAACTATTTGTAACTATGGCTTAGAAACATGCCAACAGTCCAAATCAGGGTTGTCAGTGGGTAATGAGAGGTGAATTGAGGGTGGTTTTGAGGTTGCCGTGGTACCCATCCCGAAGCATCTCCTATTGCACTGCCTTTGAAATTTGATCCTTGTCCTTTGCCTCCCAACCCTACCTCTACCTCTTTTGGCCTCAACCCTCCAGATCTACTCCACCAACACCACAATCATCATCTATGTTGTGCACCAGCATCATAACCTGGAGTAGTGCTGGGATCATCTAGCCCGCCTACATACACCCATGGTAGCGGAATCAGCTATCTGAAATCATCTATAGCAGTCTCGGGAAACATCTATAGGAACCACTCTCCAATCTCCCTGTATGTGCAGGCATACACAATCCGATATCCATCTCTCGGAGTATCTTGCTGATCTTTGAATTGACGAGCCACCTGATCAAGTAGGTATCTCTCTATGATGTGAATGCTGTGACCTTGGAGCCAATAGCTTTATCTACAATAAAAAAGATGAGTCACGTTGTCATCCCAAGAATGTGCCTGAATCCATGGCTTCCATCAGAACTAAGTCATTTCATCTATGACTCGTCACCAGTATGCAACATCTGCAACCCTTGTATGATGTAAAGTGGTCATACCCACGTATTGGTATGCAATTGAGTCCTCCTCATCAATATCTCTCAATGCAATAATTGGACGAAGCACCGCATTGTACTCTTAGGCCCAAATGTGTAGTAATGTGACTCTGGCTAAGATATTGGCACTATCTATGTACACCACCTAGTGCATGTCATGATATAAATTAGCCAGGATACATGGACCCCACGTGTATACACATACATCCTCCATGATCCTCTGTAGCACTAAGCCCCATCTTGGGTTGAACAACCTGCTCCTCCTGTCAGGCATAAGGACTCCCATAATGATTTTCCAATAACCAGTGCGAGATCCTTGGAGACTCCAATGAATTGTCGCAAGTCAATCTGACCTCCCTCCAACTGAAGATCATCAACCCCTAGTACCTTGAACATAGCCTCAAGCCCATAGTCTACATCATAAATGATCCTCTCACCGTGGATCGGTACCTTGAGTATGCTTCAGACGTCCTCGAAAGTCACTCTAGCCTTGCCTATCAAGAGGTGGAATGATGAGGTCTTAGAGTGCCATTGCTCTATGAGTGCAACCACCATTGTGTCTAAATATTTGACATGTAAGCAATATGATAGGGTCCAACCACGCTAAGAAACATAATGTCAAACTCTCCCAACTCGACTATCTGCTCTAAAATCTATGGTCCCCTCTCTCGTGAAAGCAATGGATGGAAGACCTCCTGCATGCACAACACACACAACATCAATTTTGCTAAAAACTAGAAAAATTCTAATTCAGAACCCCTAAAAATGCAAAAGTGAGCCTTTATTGCAAAGGCATCACATTGTCACTTAGTAAAAGCATCACTATTTAACAATAGCGTTGCCATAATGCATAAGCGTAGCTATACTACAAAAGTGTCACCATTTTAGCGTCACACAACAAAGGCAAGCCTCTATAGTTCTGCAGAACCATGTTACCAAAAGCAAAAGAGTTGATGTATTTCGAAACTCCAATGCATATGCTTATAATGAGCGATGCCTCAATGCAAAGGCGTCGTGTCGGGTTTCAAAAGCATCACCCAAACAATGATGCCTTTGTTTTCCCTAATCTAGCCTACATTTCATTACACAAAAGTACACGCAAGGAAAGTTTTTTGGGGTACATACTGGTGGTTCTGCGTTTGCTAATTTCATTGGAACTCATGGAATCGATCTATGCAGTGTGGGGGAAGTACATGACGTGCCATAGTGTCAGGTGCTCTGCTGCAAATCTCACAAAATCTCTCTAAGATCTCTCAAATTCTCAAAGAAAAGTGTGCAAATGAGCTTCAAATTTACCTAAATTCGCATATATGCATTTCCAAAGCTAGGGTTTTAGTTTGGTATATCCATTTTTGAGCTTTACAACCTGCCATGGTCATTCCATTAGCATCTTAAGACTTATTCTTTGTCTTCTTCCCAACCAAACCTCTCCCGTATCTTTGTCATGAGCTTGACCTAAAAGTCAATTTTTTCGCTCGATCTCTCAAGGGGGAAACAAAACAACATTTTGTCGTCTATTGGGGCACAATGGGGCATCCAAAAAAATCAATTTTCTTTTTAAATTTTGATCTAAGTAGCATCAACCTAAGTAGTATTAGTTCTTCAAAGCAATGCAACAAGTACCTCACTTGAAAGAGGGGAAAAATGTAGATACTTAAAAATGTCTTGATCATGTCACACATCTCAATTTTGATTAGTAACACCATTTCTATCTTGATTCACCCTATTTCATCTATTTAATGAAGTAATGTCAATTATTTAATTAAATTCACCATTTTCTCCTATTAATCAGATAATTAACAATGTTTGACTAATCCACCCCCTTCATGCTAATTTTCATATCATTTGATTAAATAATGCAAATTATTTAATTAAATCTCCTAAGTCCTCTCATTTGATTAAATAATGTAAATTATTTAATTAAATGTCACATTTCCCCTTTGCTTAAATGATTTTTAATTGTTTAATTAAAAGTCTCAATTCCCTCTAGTTGCACAATTAAGTGATTTCTTAATTACTCTTAATTGACTAATTTCTTCTAATTTCCCCCAATCATTCAAAGAATATTCTCATGGAATATTCCTCCATTTTGAATTCAAATATTTCCCTCCACATGGAAATATCTCTCACATGCTCCTAAAATCATGGCATTTGTATTTTTCTCAAACAATTTGAGCCTTGATTAATATCTTTGATCCATATCATTGAGCTATCTTATCCTTTGATTTGATCTTTGATCCATGCAATTTATCCTCCTTCAATTCTATCAATTGGTAAGCCAATTTGATCTTAACCATTGATTCCTTAAAAAATTCTATAAATACTATTGGTTTTACATGAACTTATATTCACAAGCATTTGAGGAACTACACTATACTGAATTTTACAATCACCTTTTGAGATCAATTACCATTTGTGAATCACCATTGTTACTACTCCATCAACCATTTGAAGCTTTGCATCATTCACTATGGATTAGGCTTGGGACTAAACACTCCACATTAGATCCAACACTAATCCCCAATGGGATGGGGTTTTCAATTATTAAATATTGAATGTGATACACTATAGGAATGCATAAAATTGAATTTTGATGCCATTATATTGTTGTCCCTTGCCATACCCAAAAAACTAGAGTGGTGCATAAATATCACATGAGAAAGCACAAAGCCTGTAAAGATTGTGAAGTCGGTGCCCTGAATAAGATTTAAAAGATTATTTTCATTGCTTACATTCTTAACTGTATTGGATATTGTTTTCTCACCACAACATTCTTAACTATTTTGGATAGGCACAATGCTTAATACATTAAAAAGGGGTTAAAATCCAAGTTAGAATCACTAACAAAGCAATGCTTATGTAGACACTTAAAAATGTCCTGATCATGTCACACATTGCGATTTCGATTACTAACACCATTTCTTTCCCAATTCACCCTATTTCATATATTTAATTAAATAATGTCAATTGTTTAATTAAATTCATCATTTTCTCCTATTAATTACACAATTAACATTGTTTCATTAATTCACCCCCTTCACACTAATTTTCATCTCATTTGATTAAATAATGCAAATTATTTAATTAAATCTCCCAAGGATTTTCATTTGATTAAATAATATAAATTGTTAATTTAATTTCACATTTCCCCTTTTGGTTAAATGATTTCTAATAGTTTAATTAAAAGTCTTAATTCCCTCCACTTGCTGTAAGGCCACCTGGTACACATCCTATATTGAATGCAAATATAATCAATAGCTTGCAATATGTCTCCATTTGCATTTATGAATAGTCAATATTTTATAGATTCTTGCATATCTTTCGATTTTTATTGTATCCATATTGTTTAGTTCTTATCTCTAATGCTAAGAAGACCTTTTTATATAAGCACCATAGAAAATGTATATTTGGGAGAATAATATCTGTTAAGTAATTGGTTTTCATAACTAGGACACTTCATGTCTAGTTCAACCTTTACTATAATTATTGTCATACAACCTTATTCCTGAATGAATTAAAATTAAAATTATAGTGACTATTCTTTCCTCACAAATCTTTGGTTACTAATGAATCTTCCTAGACGATCTCTTAGAGTATTAAGGATAAACTATTGTTAAAATGAATAAACATCCAATGGAAGGTAGATTAGTTATTTACTAATTT
>VDFB02276836.1:0-41650 GCA_007258455.2 Sequoia sempervirens
CACAAGCTACAATATACTCTACCTATGTTGTACTCAATGCTATAGATGACTACTTCCTGCTGCACCAGGATATCATAGCAAACCCCAAATTGAAGCAACATCCAAAGGTGCTCCTTCAATCAATGACACACCCTGCCCAATCAGAATCAGTATAACCATGCAACTTCAAATCCACACCTGAAGAATATCTCAACCCATATCCAACTGTTCCACACAAGTATCTCAGGATATGTTTTGCTGCAACAAGATGTATTTTCCATGGTTTACACATGAACTAACTAAGTGCACTCACTGCATTGCAGATATCTAGTCTAGTGTTGACTAGATACATCGATGATCCAATCAACTACCTGTACATTGTGGGATCCACAAGATCTGAACTAGCTGCAGCCTCCTTAAGCTTATGTAGGTTGGTCTCCATAGGCATAGACATGGATTTGCAATCCATCATACCAAACCTCTTAAGTATATCAATGGTATACTTCCCTTGACTTAGAATCTTCTCATCTAGCTTCTGCCAAACTTCTAAGCCAAGGAAGTAATGCATGAGCCCAAGGTCCTTCATTTCAAACTCAGAAGCCAACTCCTTGCATTTGAGAATGAGGTGTTCTTCTCCAGTAAGAATCAAATCATCAACATACAAAACCAAAATCAATGCTTCACCATCAATTACCTTGAAATACAAATTTGAGTCAGCATCGTTCTTAGAGAAGCCCAAGCTTAAAAATAACGATCAATCCTTTCGTACCAAGCACGAGGAGCCTGCTTAAGACCATACAAGGCCTTCTTCAACCTGCAAACATGAGACTCCTTCCCATGTACCTCAAATCCATCAAGTTGCTCGATATAAACTTCTTCCTCGATCACACCATTTAGAAAAGTTGTCTTCACATCCATCTGATGAATCTTCCATCCTCTAGATGCACCAATGGCAATGATGGTCTTGACAGAAGTATAGCGAGCAACTAGAGCAAATGTTTCTTCATAGTCAACTCTCTCTTTTTGTGAAAACACCCTAGCCATGAATCTTACCTTGTACTTCTCAATGCTCCCATCAACTACATGCTTGATCTTGAAGAGCCATTTTGAAGATACCACAGATTTTCCTTCAGGTCTAGGAACGATGTCCCAAACATCATTCTTGAGAATTGACTAATACTCCTCTATCATAGCATCTTTCCAAACTTGTTCACTAGAAGCTTCCTCAACACTGGAAGGCTCGGACTCAATAATCTAACTCATCAAAGCAACATAACTGGAGAACTTATGCAGTCTCTTACTTTCTCTGAAGGTTCCTCTTAGTGCTGCAAACCTTTCTGCCTCCTGCATTGTTTGCCTAGCCCAAAGAGGTCTTTTTCTCCCAATCACAATATCGATAGGCCCATCAGTAGGTTCCAAGGGCTCAACTGGATCATCATCTTCCTTCAGTTCTGAAGTCTCCCTCTGAATCTCAAGAGTATGGTCAACTTCCATATCCTAAGGAGACTCTTCATTATCAATCTCCATGTGAGTGCCCTTGGATCTTCTGAATGCAACAACTTCCTCAAATGTGACATCTCTATTGATCTCAATCAACTTCTAACCTGGGATGTAGATCATGTAGGCTTTTGATGTCTCACTATAACCTACAAATATCCCCTTCTTGCTAGAAGGCTCCAACTTCATTCTCTTTTCCTTCGGAACATGAACATATACTAGACATCCAAAGATCCTCAAATGACTCACCTTTGGCTTCTTCCCAGTAAAGGCTTCTTCAGGAGTCATGTTCTCTAGGATCCAATGAGGACTTCTATTTTAAACATAGACTGTTGTCCTAGATGCTTCTGCCCACAGGAAGGTTTGTAGATCTTGGTCATGAATCATGGCTTTTGTTGCTTCCACGATCGATCTATTCTTCCTCTCTGCAACATCGTTTTGTTGAGGATTATAAGGGACACAGAACTCCCTCTTAATCCCAGCTTCAATGCAGAAATTTCGAAAGCTGCCAGAAGTGTACTCTCCATTATCAGATCTCAGGACTTTGATTCTCTTCCTGGAAAGGTTCTCTACCTAAGCTTTGAACTCCTTAAACCTTTCTAATACCTCCTCAAATTCTTTAGATTTCAAGAAATAAATCCAAGTCTTTCCAAAGTAGTCATCAATAAAAAGAATGTAATACAAGAAACCACTCGAAGAAGCAATAGACATTGGACCACATAAATCAAAATGAATGAGATCTAGAATACATTTGGATCTATTTTCTCTACTATGAAATGTACCTTTTGTATTCTTACCCAGTGCGCAGCCTCTGCAAGTACTTCGTGCTCCTAATTGAACTTCGAAAGACCCGTGACCATCTTCTCCATGATAGGTAGAGCTCAGAAGTGAAGGTGAGCCAATCTTCGGTGCCACAAATCACACAAACTAGAAGAGTCATGCACTAGAGCCTGAAGAGGGTGAGTGCATAGCCTATAGAGGCTCTCGTTTCTAACTCCAATTACTCGAGCAGTCTTGAAGTTGGAATTCTTTGTCCATACAAGAACTTTGCCTTTTGAGAAGGCAACTTGGTACCCCTTGTCTTCCAAGGCTGAAATGGAAACAAGATTACGCTTGATGCCTAGAACATAAAGAACATCACTCAATTGAAGGGTAATGCCAAAATCCAAGTGGAGAGTGGCAGTCCCAATTCCTTTCACTGAGTAGCTAGCATCATCTCCAATAATGACTTGTTCAATAGAATCTCTCTCCACCAAGCTTGATAAATGCTCCCTAAAACCAGTGATGTGTCGAGAGGCAACATTGTCAATCAACCAAGTGTTGGCGTCAGTAGGTACATTGCTTGACAATGCCGAATAGAACAAGTATTCACGAGTCCTTCTGAGGAGAGGCATCATCAGCATCTACAATGGTGGCCTGTTGCTTGCCTGGTTGGACAATGCTTAGCAAAATGACCATATTTATCACATCTAAAACATTGGACTTTGGATAGGTCCCTCTTCTTCTTAAATGCAGGAGCACCATCAACTCCTTTATCTTGATTCCTCTTGAAGTATCCTTTCTTCCCATCTTTCCCTTTCTTCTTTGAAGATTGAGAGGCAAGGACATGAATGTCTTCATTAGTTGAGTTTTGACCAACACCTCTAACCACCAACCTAGATTCCTCTTGAATGCAGTCTGCCCTCAAGAGATCAAACTTAGGAAGTTTCGATCGTGCACTGATTCTTTGAATGTAGGACTCCCACGATGAAGGAAGACCATTAAGAGCAAGCATGGTCAAGTCTTTGTCATCAACCACATGACCAATTGTAGAGAGTTGATCTCTCAATTCCGAAATCCTCATGAAGTAAGCAATCATTGTTTCTCCTTTCGTCATCTTCACATGATGGAGTTGTTGCTTCAGTGCAAGTGCCCAGCTGGTGTTGTTGATTTCGTACATCTCCTCCAAGGTTTTGAACATCTCTCTTGCCATCTTCATCTTGGAGACAATCGGAACAATATGATCCTTTACGGAATCAACTAACATCTTCTTCACCTTGATATCTTTCTTCCTCCTTTGAACCTTCTCTTCCTCTTCCATAGGCTCGGGGACTTTGGTCTCCAAAAACTTAGCCAAATCATTCTCTTCCAAGGTGAGCATGATTCTGAACCTCCATGATGTGTAATTTGATGCTCCCTCGAGTCTATCCTCAATCTTAAGACCGTTCACCATCTTGATGAAGAGATAGAGATAGAAAATAATGAGAAAGAGAAAGGAGTATCGCTGTAATAAGAAATCTGATCACGATCTTCTTCAAACCCGCTCTGATACAATGTTAGTTTTATGATCAGATGTAACACACAGATAATTAATTCAAAATCAGATACACAACACAGCAGATACCCTGGGAAAGCCCTCCACTAGAGGGAGAAAAACCCAGCAACAATATATCACTTATATATTGACTCACCAAAATAATGATCTCCTTACAAGAGGCCGATATGAAGGCCTAAACACAAGCATCAAAATATGATGCAACACAGAAATACAAAGAGACAATTCGCTGATGAAATCCCAGCCTCCAATAATGCCGAACTTGATCTTGTATAACTTCGATCTGCCTTGAATATAAATTCGCACTTGAGATGAATGGAATGAGTGTGTATGAATTGCAAGAACAATGAATGAATCGATGCCAAATGAGATACAATGAAGGTGTATATATACAAGATAGGAGGAGAGGATGCGTCTCTTCAACATCATAAGTCGGCCCACTTTGAAAGGACGTGATAACAATAAGCATGAAGTCGGCCCTCTTAGAAATTCGTGTCTCTTCAATAACTAAACATCATTTAATATTAATGACGTGCCTCTTGATCAGATCGAATCTTCTATAAATTAAATAGCCAACGGCTATAATTTAATTTATGTAGTAAAAGGAGATTGCTGGAAGAAGACCACGACGCTGCTCTAAACATCAACACAATGACCTTGTACCTAAATGGAAAAATTCTCATAAGTGTCTCAATGGAGACCCAACCTACGAACATATTTTTTGTCAAAAATATTAAGGCTACTACCAAGGTCAACCATTACCAAAATCTGATTTCATAACACGGACAAAAAGAATTCAATGTGTCAAGAGGATCCAACCCTATCGTTTTAGAGGGGGATACAAATGGTTTTCTTGTTTCAAATCCAACAAAGGACTCACTCTTTAGTTCTCAACAACCATCACCAAGTTTAGATGTATTTTCATTTTTAGACCCCAAAGGATACATATTTACAATCACTTAAAAAAAATGGATTACATAAATAACCCTTGGAGCAACTTTGACATAGGTTTGAAGTTTCAGGGTTGAGATTTATGACAATTCAACAATTATTGTTTGTTGACAAAAAAAAATACATTCCTCCCCTTCCTTGAACCTCCTATCATATGCATTCCCCCTCTTCACAAGACTTCAAATCTTCCTTCTAAAATAGATTTCTAATTTCCAAGCCATACAAATCACATCTTCAACAGTTCTTTATTAAACATTCTCACCTCAGTTACATCTTCAACAGTTCTTTATTAAACATTCTCACCTCAGTTTGAATTTTTTATCGTAGGTTAGAGCTATAAGTATCGAGCACCATATCTTTTGAAAGTTTGGTATTCAATCCTATAAATTTAATTTTCTTTATTTATTCTTCCACAATCATATCTCTAGAAAGATGAATGAAATGGGTATGCTAACTCTCATCCCACATTCAATCTATTCTGATTCAAAGCTTCAACAAATTGAGTAAAACTACCTCTAGGGTTGTGTATTAACTATCTACCTTCCCATGTATGAGCTGCCCCATTGAAATGCTGCAAAGCCACATTTAATTTATCCTTGGCATCGTAAATTATTTAGACCATAAATGCCAAACGGACCTCACTCAATCATTTGTGTACCTCAACTTCCTTTCCAAATCACAATGGGATCTTCACCTACAAGTTAAAAGTGGATTTCCGTCAACTAAGTTCTACCACCTCCTCAAGTTGCCCGTTCTAGAAAACCAAGGTTGTCCCAAGGATTGGCATCTTCTTCAAACTTTGAATTCATTGGCTGTTATCCCAAAGGAATAAGTTCCCTCTTGATATTTTGGAGGGACTCTTCAAATAAACCCTTCAAATCTTCATATCTCACATACTCTAAAGTATTTCTTAGATAACCCTACCTTGGCAATTTTTTTGTTTCTATAATTTTATGTGTCAAGATTCGTGAAGCTCTAAGACCACTTATTGCATGTTCATAAAGGAATCATAGAAACAAATACACAAAAATATTAAACAACAAATGTGTGAAAGTATGGGAACCCCTACTCACTCAAGATAGAATGCACCTACTTAGCTGAGATGACCACAAGTACTTGCATAATGCTGACTATTTGTATTGCATTAACAAATAATATTGAAAAAGATGTTTCTTTTAGCACTTTCCCTCACTATATACTCAATGGGAAAGGAAACCAAAACGCACCCGTGACTTAACTCTTATTAAATAATGACTTATCACTTCATTAACCCTAAGGAGAAAGAATGTGATTTGAATAATAACACTAAAATTGTAGGGACTAAAAACATAAATATAATATTATATTATACCTAGATACACAGCGAGTGCAAGACCCAAAACTACTAGTTCCAAACTCCACGTTAAGAGGTCACAAATGGGAGCTTAGGTGTAAAAGACCAGTTAAGTGCATGATGCCCTTATGTGCATTATAAATATTTCTCTATTGTTGTTGAATTATTTTTGGGCGAATATTATTCAACCTATTAGTGGGTTAGAGTGGCATTTGTTTAGTCAAAATATCGGCCAAGTGAAATATCACCACGCCAATAGGTAAAATTATGATTAGTCGATAATTAAGAGCAAATGAATATAAAATGTTATCAAAAGAAAAAGTTTTGTTAATGTAATATAGGAAGGCTCCAAAGGTGGGCAATTTAGATGACAAGGCCAATCTCATAAAAAATATGCATTAAGATTCATTGTTTGAGCATGCTTTTTGGGAGTACAAATTGGATTGGTCTAAGAAAACATACACAAGAAGAATGACAAGATTGACCTTGAGATTTTGGTCTAGACAATATCCAGTATTCTCAAAATGGCCTTAGAGAAGAACAAGAAGACAACTTGAAGGAAAGGACTATAGTGAAAATTTTACATGCTAGAGAATGTGGAAGAAGAATATTTTTATTGTCATATATAGTAATATATAGTGTAGATGTTTCTATTATAAAATCATTGATGATGTTCAATGTTGCCCTTATCAAACAATATGAATTTTTCAGAGTGAGAAAAAAATGAGTTTTAAAGAGTGGAACAAATGAAAATATATCTTAAAAGGTTGACAAAGGAAGAAATCTAAAAAGGGATAAATTTCATGCAAGTTAAAAGTATTCTTCACATTCCTAAAAGGCATAAGTTTATAGGGAACACACATTTGTTAGTTGGGAATGGATTATCGAAGTATTACCATTGATAATTCTTGCTTTTCCTAAAGATAGTAGCATTTGTGAGTTTGATACACTGAATGATCACTGAAGGGGCTACTTAGTGGGCTTGCCTGAAAAAGAGTCTTTCTTGGAAATATTGTGATTGAAAATATAAAATTCTATTATACATTTTGGTTTTCATCAACATGGTAATAAAACAATTACTCTGCCAAATGCATACATCATTATTTGGAAATGCAATGAGCATGCAAGCTTTCATCAAGAAATCCATAAAGAGGCTCACTAGAATACTCAATAAATCATGATGGGATCACTTACAGTAGTGCTGTAATGGGTGATCATGTATGCTTGCAATGGAGGTGCAAATGACTGTTTCCAGCCTTCCAACACTTTGAGTACAGGTTACTGCCTTGACTTATCAGACACCTGAATCCTTTTGCTTCTTTATGATTGAAGCAAAGAAAAGGAGATGGTAAATATGTAGATGTACATTTTTAAGAAATATGTGTGATAGATTTATTATAGAAGGGTATGAACTGTCAGTGTTACTTTGTGTTTTCATCCATATCGACCTATTTCAAACCTACGGTCAATGATAACAAGAAAGCCAAAGGTATTGGCCACCCTGCCATGCAAACTAACAACTAAGATGAATCACATTGGAAACTTCCAACCAGGGAATAAGTACTAGCCATACCAATTATAAAACCCGAACTTTCAAAATAAGAGTGTTTAAATTTAGGAGTAGCTGAGTACAAGTGGAAAGATTACCTCCATAAAGTTATAGCTTAGATATGATGTTGGGGCAATATTATGTTTTTCTAAGATCATAATGAGTAGATATGCAAAATGACCTACCCCATTTTATGCACCTAATTTTCTATAAATTGGAGCATAGTCCTTGATTTAACATAATCCAAGAAAAGACAATACCACATTTACTCTGCAATTCAGGTAATGAGATTTAGAATATAAATGTATAAATTGTCCTAACAAACTCCCCAAATTGGACAACCGGAGTTTGACATAAAATTGCTTTGATTATAACCCCAATTATTTTTTACTGGCATTGAGTTAGCTACAAGCTCCATGAGACTTTCAAAAGAAATTATTGTACTCTTGGTTTGCAGATGTGTCAAACAACCTTAAAGCTATGCCTAACAAGAAGATTTGTTGGCATAGGAAAAGTGACAACTCAAAACATTTGCGGAGAAGACCCAAACCAATGTCCTATCAAAGAGTTGATTCAGCAATGGGGGTGGGTTCAAAGTCTGAAAGGAACAAATCTTCAAAGGCAATGACATGTGGCTCAAAGAAAGGTTACTAAATTATGGGTAGCAGAATTGGCCTATAATGTTTGAAAGAGGTCCTTGGTTTCATGCCAGGTCAAACCTTTTTGTGTAACTGTGGACACCGGGTTTCATCTTATCTTAAGACTTTTCCAACCAAGGCTTTAAGTTTGGGTACAGCTTTTTAATCTTCTTCTTATTTTTGGGAAGAAGCAAACTTGAAAATTTGAAATTGATCAAGGATAGCCTGGGTGTGCTACATCCAATTCTTTCTCAGCTAGAAAGGCCCTATTCTGTTTATTAAAAAAAAAGAAAATTAAAAGAAAAATTAACAGCATGCATGTGACTCAAAGAAAAGTAGTTAAACACAGGTTGCAAGAATATTGACATTGAAAGGTGGTTCTTGATATTATTTCTTGTCATCTTTTCCCTCGACGAGGATGGGGCTCCAATGTTTGAAGGAGGTCTTTTGTGTCATGTCAGGTCATGCCTTCTCATGTAAGTGCGGACAACACTGTTCATCTTATCCCAAGACTTTTCAAACCGAGACTTTGGTATGTACATACTACTCTTCCTTGGTTAGGAATGGCCATTATTTTCTAATGCCCAGATTTATGTCTATCTAGATCTGTCTAAACTCTAAACCCCTACAAAAACAACTTTGGCTTTAAACAGCCAGTGGCACCTCTGGGAATAACAAGTCATCTTTGAATGCTTCCTATTCAAGTGCACAAATTGTTATAGACATTGGCGTCTTGCCCAGCACTGCCCTTTGGAACTCTTTCCAGAACCCCCAAAAATTCAGGAAAAAATTAATTGATTGGAAGAAAGAAACAGTTCAGGGGAATTAGCTCAAAGCCCAAACCCTTGCATAAAGGTACAACTGGACCTCCACAAAACATGAAAATTGAATTGTAGGATAGCATGGAACAGGAGCATCCTGATGTGGACACAGAAGGCAAAAACCCTTCTTTTACAAAGAACAAAAAACTCTAACCAATCTAGAATTCTTGAAGGCAAGTGAAAGCAGAGAATAGAGAAACAGATCAGAACAGAGATTCTGAGTTTTCAGAATCAGTGGATTTGTAAAGGAAACTCAATAAGAGTCCAACATAGTCTCATATAGACACTAAAAAGGAGAGGAATGTTGAAGTTACTCCTCAACAGCAGTACTCCAAAACAGAAATGGAACACCTAAAATGGAAATAAAGATCCCTATTAGAGGCAGCAAACCAACTCAGGAGAGAGGATTCCCTAAATAAATCAAAGTTAAAAAGATGACTCCCTTTCTTGGGCATTAGAACCTATTTGAGGCCACCTTTTGACACTGCCAAAGATTTTTTTCATGGAATATGCATAAGCTCAATGCCCATATGAAAGGAAGCTTCTAAAGGCACATGCACAACATGGTAATAGATGTGATCATGAAGGAAATTAAAAGGGTAGAATTTACTCTAAAATCCCCCAGGGGTTTACTGCCAGCTTCTCAAAAAGTCATTAAAATGAACCAGGGTCCTGCTCCAAGGTCTCAAGGAGAGCTAAGGGTTTACAGCCATATGCATCCATGCCCTGACCAAAGGAACCAAATTTCACCTTATAAAACTGGAAAATAAGGGGATAAATTGATTGCAGAAAGACTGGACCACTTATCCTTGATGACAATTGACTTGTTGATAATACAACACCAAGTGAGGGCAGTTGGGTCAATACTATTGACAAATTCTTATTACCCTTGAGGGTAACACCTTAAACGTTGTCCCTATAATTTGAAATTGTATGGTTTCAGCACCCATAAATCAAAGAATGGACAAATGGAAGATCAAGGCTCCTACCAATTTATAATCTAGCAAGGAATTGAAGAGACTTGGGAAGTATTGAAAATCTGGAACATACCTGTGTTTGGAAATACACTTCAAAGAAAGACAATTTTGGCAGAGCAGATGGCCAACATACAATCAAGAATACAAGAAAACATAACCCTTCCAACCAAATCAGGAAGGACCCCACTCGAGGAGACAAATATACAAAATCTCAAGGTTGAAACCTGAAGGAAAGGGCCATGAAGAGAAAACTCCCCTAAAATATTACTATAGGTTACGAAATTCAAAAATACAAACTGTATCACATAATTGGAACACCTTAATGGCCACAGGCCCACATGTTGACTTCCCCTGACAAAATAAGACACCAAACAATGGGTTATTTGAAACACTTCCTTTCTAAACCTTGCAGCCAACAGGGTTGCTGCTCAGAATAGGCTCAACTCCTGCACTTGTTCCCTTATTACTGCAAAACAGAATGATTTCCTTATAGCTCCCATTTCAGAAATGGAGATTAAAAATACAGTTTTACCCTTGAAATAGAGCAAAGCCCGAGTGCAGCCAACAAGATTTCGGATCAGAATAGGCTCTATTCTTACACTATTTCCCTTATCACTGCCGAACATATCGGTCTCCTCATGGCTCTCATCTCCAGTCAATAGAGGTTAAAAATACAGTTTTTCCCATAACAGAGGGCAAAACCCCAAGAATAAATGGCTTCCCTCTGGTATTTTCCCATCACTTTTAAAGCTTGGCAAAGCAAGATGTTCAGCAAGTAGTTGAGTAGTTCCACGAGTCAAAAACATCCTCAAGGAGATAAACACTACCTTTAATGTTCTCATACCCGAAGAAAAGAATCTAAATATCTAGATTTCTACAGGCCCATCTCTTCACTCAACATGACCTATACATTTTAAAATACTAGAATCATTGTGAAAATTCATGAAAGATAGGTGAAGAGTTTCCTTCCAAGCCTCATTTCAGATGAGCACTGTAGATTCATGGAATAAAGGCAGATAATGGGTGGCATTATATTAATTCATGAACTGAATCTCTCCACAACAAGGAACAAGCAATTGAGAATATGCATCAAATTAAATATTGATTGTTGCAGTTTATAAACAGGCAGATTGTTTTTAAGTAGATATATAGGCACAATTTCTATTTACAAGTATATTTATATAAGTAGATACATTTATATTTATAGTTATTAAATATAGCTATATATATTTATAGATATTTTGTATTTACTCCCATAGATTTACAGATTTAGTTTATATTTATAAATAGACAGATTAGTTTTAGGTAGATATATAAACAAGTAGATTATTTAGTAGATAATCTACTTATTTATATAATCTATCTATATAGTCTTAGTTGTTAATCTCCTTATTTATATAATCATCTATATAGATTTATATTTTGTAAATATTTTATATAAATTGGTTATTCTTTTCAAATACAAATAGCTTTGGAAAGATGTGTTATTCTGTGATAGGAAAATGAGTAAAGACTGTAAAATTTTTTGGATTCTACTATCTACCAAGATTATGTGACACAACTGGAAAGCTAGCAATGATGAAAAATTTGAAGGCACTAAGAGGTCCCTTACTGAGTCGGCTAAAAGATTCACGTTCCTTCATGTTTCACTGCAGGTTACATTGCATATCGAGATCTCACTTCCGAAATTTGTCAACCTGACCAGAGATGGATCAGTGGTGACCAATAAGGCTGAAGTTAGGTGCAGGTATGCCCATCATTTGGTAGGTGAGGAGCATGAAATATTCCTGAAGGCAGTCAATGAATTTCAAAGGGACTTCAACATGACTGTAGAGGCACATGACTGCCACACGAGGCGGCACCAGCCCAGACAAGTTCATCCAGATGCTCAATCCATGGCTGGGAGTGTTGAGATTGATAGACCAGTGGACGGTGATGACAGTGGAGAAGCTGAAAGCGTGAATAGGGGGGTGGCCAACCAGTAATCAGTATCTTAATTGCTGCAGCTTTGAGTATACACAGACTGTTAAAAATCTGAAGTTAATTGGTCTTTACTAGTCTAATATGAAATAGCTAATAGTGCTGCTGCAATTTTGTATAAAATGTATATACCAGTGTAAATCTGAAGTATATAGAAGTGATGCTGCAATTTTGTATGATGCGGTAGGTTCTATCTGGAATACTCCATAATGTACAAGTTTATTATACTATTTCTAATACAAAAAAATACAAATAGTTGATAAAATCAAACACATAACATTGAATTTATATTTCATAAAACTAGCACTTGGAACTGATATCGAAAAAAAGATGGAGGATTCAAGGAGGAGACAGTGGTCTGGTGCGTGTGCAGGGTTTGAAGGTTCCCCCCTCGTTGCCGTGGAGTGCCTGACTGGGGGATCGTGCTCCCCCCTTTCTTGCGGTTTTTTTCTTCTGATTGTTGGTGGGCCTCCTTCATGTGCAATTTTTTTTTGCCCTTGTCGAAGTTTGGTTGGATGCTCGTGTGTGCTCGCCGGCGTTTAAGCCTCTATTATGGATGGGGGAAAAGACCCCCCAAAGTTGCAAGCCTCTGCCCAGCAAGACATTAACCCTCGTGTTTCGTGGCCGAAGTCCTCCAGGGACATTGTGGCGGATGCTAGGGTTTCCATTCCAAAGGGTGCCAAGTTTCTGGTGGAGAGAGCAAACAAGGGCGCTCTCGAAGAAGGAGTTGGGCAAGGTAAGCACCTCTTGCACGCCCCTAAAAGAGATAACCTGATCCCCAATGATGATTTAGAAAGTGCTATCTCTTTTGAAGATAATAAATTGGTTAAGTCTTCCATCTTTTTCGCTGTTGATATTAGTAAAATTCCTGCAAGAGCTTACATGGATGATTGGTTTAACAATGTCTGGACCAAAAAACTAGGGTTACATTTTTACTTTTGTCGAATGGTTCAAAAGGGACTATATGTAATCTTCTTTAATAACCCTAAAGCACAGGAAACTGTGATTAAAAAACAATTTTGGCAAGTCGGGCGAGTGGTTTTCCAAGCCTTGCCTTAGGATCCTAAGGCCGTGAATGAGTAAGTCTCGGTCCTCTCAATCCCTAGATGGATAGTGATAAAACAAGTTCCGCCTTGGCTTTGGAGTTTTATCCCCCTCATATTGGAACCCTATGGCAACATTGTGAGGATTAATGACACCAAAACGGCACTACCATACTCTAATGTAAAGGCCTTGGTCTCATTGTTTCCGGGGATTGATATCCCTGATGAAGTGGAGATCAAGATTAAGAATGCCACATTTTTGTGCGCATTAGAAATCCAAGGGGGATTAAATGCATGCTATCTATGTAGAAAAGAAGGCCATATAAGGAGGAATTTCCCTCTAATTAGAAGAAAAAATAAAGATAAGAGTTCAAACAAGAAAACAACTAACTTCCCCCAGAAATGGGTGGAGAGGATAAAACTGGAAATGCAAATCCGGCAACTAATATGAAAGTTCATTCGGTTCCGTGTGATGAATTTGAAAGTTCCCTCACCAAAATAACAAGGGTCGGGATACAAGAATCAATAGCAATGAATCACAAAAGAATTCGGGGGGAGGGGGGGGGAGGGGGAGCCCAAACCAAAACTCGGCCAAACTGCAAAATCTAATGGAAGAACTAAAGGTTTCACTTTCAATGAACAAGGGATTGTGTACAGAAAGGAATAAAAAAATCCTAACCAGCAACACTTTAAGCCAGGGGTTTGAAAAGAAAAATGCTCAATAGCTTGCTTTAGAAAGGGTCCAATTAAATGCTCATGTGGAAAATATAACTAGAAATAGCCTTCTCATTGATGATAATGCTAATGATAGGGTGAATGGTATCAGCCCTAACAGTAAGAACTTAAATACCATTGGTATAGAAATAACTCTTCTAGATAACATAAATTCAGATCTGAACTTAGAAGAAATTACCCCCCTTTCTCAAGATAATTGGAGGGCAGTAGAGGTAAATAAGCTAAATTGTGAAGCCAACCCCCACCAAATGGATCCCACTTTGCAGAAAGAAGTAGTCAATTGTGTTACAAATCACACTGTTACAAGTGGTAACTGCCAGGAAGATAATCCCCCTCACTCCACTTTCTTTCTGGTAAGTGGCAATAAAAGAGTTGGGGAGATCAAGATTCCAATGAATACCCCTGATCTTGGAATAGTGGTCTCCTCTGAACCAGAGGAAGGAAATGGGATTATTCCCATACTTGAGGAAGTGGTAACTTCAAATGGGTGGACATCCCATTATGGTATGGACTTTGTAGATGACATAGGAGCACTCTCAACTAAGGATACCATAGAACTTAGAAGGATAGGAGATTCCCCTGGAGATTGCAGTGAAAAGAACTCCAAGATACAGGAAAAAGAAAGGATTGGGGAGCACTGGCTCTCTGGCCAAGGACACCCCTCAGGTGCTCAAAGAAAAAAGAAGGAAAAACAGTGGTGTCATCCCTACTCCCACTACCAAAAGACCAAAATTAGAAAGCAAACTCCCCAAGTGCTTTGATAATTTCAAACTTGATAAGGAAGCCACCCCCAATAACCCTTAATATGGAGATAAACTGCATCTCTTGGAATGTTAGGGGTTTGGAATCCCCAGACAAAAAGCACATTGTCAGAAGATTCCTAAAACAAAGGAGTGAAAAACAGTTTTCCCTCCAAGAGGTAAAAGTTGTTGGATTTGCCTTGGAAGCAACCCTCAAATGCATTTGGAGGGAAGCCACCCAGTACACTACTAAACATGAAAAGGGGAAGGGGGGAGCAGCCATCCTGATTAATAAAGAGTGGGCTCAATTGGTGGAGGACTCAGGAGTCTCCCCTTGTAATAGAGTTGTTTGGACCACCATCAGGAAGGGCGATTCCAGGTTTGGAATTTGCTCTATCTATGCTCCTAATGAATCTAGAGAGAGATCGAAACTATGGAATTGGCTCTATAACCTACAAGACATCCCCTGGATCCTTGGAGGTGACTTCAACCTGGTTGAAAGAAGTGAAGACAAATGGGGAGGAAACAGCCTGGATTGTAAAGGTAATGAGAGGTTTTTTTGGCAAAGAATGAAAGGGAAACTCAATATTGAAGACCCAATCAGTGGACAAAAGAAAGATTGCTCGGGCATTTGGTTCACATGGTGCAATGCACAAAAAGGGGAAAGAAGAATTTATAGCAAATTAGACAAATTCTACCTGAATAAGGATTTCTTTTCAATCCTGCCAGTGAAAGAGAAATACAAAGCAGAGGTTATCACTTATACCCTCTCTGACCATCACCCTATTAGGATGAAAGTAAGGCTTAAGGATGACCAGCCAAGAGTGAAAGGCACTCAAAATGGATTCATTCTCAATACTAGACTGCTATTGGACAATGACTGTAAGAAAGCGATTGAATCCTTAAGATCTATAAATAAGTGGATGCACAAAGAATTTGGCGCCATAGAAAGATGGGAACTGAATGTGAAAGGATAGAGAAGGATCTTCCAAACAATAGGGGAAAAAAAGGGCCCTAGATAGGAGGAAAAAGGAGAATTTGCTACAAGAAATGGTACTTGAGGCTGAAACCAAGCTACAAGAGGACCCCAAGGATGATTATTTGTTGGGCAACCTCACCTTGATCAAAAATAAGTTGAGAAGGCTGCAGGCAATGAAAGTGAAAAGCTTAATGGTGAGATCCAAGCTAAACTGGCTTGAGAATGGAGACAATGGCTCAAAATTCTTTTTCAGACTCCGAAGGGAAAGACAGGCAAGAGGGAAAATTGAACAAATTTGTGTTGAAGGCAACAACTTCACTAAACAGGAGGACATAAGGCTGCAGTTTTTCGATTTCTACAAAGGACTCTTCACTTCAGAAGGGAACAATGAAAACAACACTAGAGCCAGAGAATATCTAAGGCATATTATTCCCAAGAAGATCAAGGATTCAGAGGCTAAGAAGCTAGGAAAGAATATCTCAAAAGAAGAAATCATGCAAGCCATCATCTCCCTAAAGAATGATAAGACTCCTGGAATGGATGGACTCCCTGCTAAGTTTTACAAGACCTTCAGTGACTGGATTTGTGATGAACTGCACTCAGTCTATGGTGAAGCAATGGCTAAAGGTACCTTGGGGAAAAGTATAAATAAGGGAGTCACTAAATTGATTCCCAAAGAGGGTGATCAGTCCCTTGTCAAAAACTAGAGACCTATTACTCTACTAAATGTCTCCTATAAAATATTGGCCAAAGCTTTGGCAGCTAGACTGTGATATCCTACCTGCATTTATAAATACATCCCAAACTAGTTTCATTAAGGGCAGATACATCTTGGAAAATCTAGTTACTTGTTGGGAAGCCATGGATTGGGCCAACCGAACTGAACAAAAGGCAGCAATGCTCCTATTGGACTTTGAAAAGACATGACAGAATTGAATGGTTTTTTGTCTTCATGGTCATGGAAGCATTTGGTTTCCCTATTACTTTTTGTGATATGATTAAAGCCTTGTTCAATGATGTTGTTCCACAAATTGATGTAAATGGAACCCTCACAGAGGAGATCACACTAGAGAGGTCTATCAAATAGGGCTGCCCCCAGCCCCAACACTCTTTGTAATTGCTTTTGATGCCTTACACTATATGTTAAGTGATGGCTGGAACATTCCCATGGTTAAAGCTATAACCCTGCCAGACAATAAAGAGCTTATCAACACTCAGTTTGTTGATGACACTACTATCATTATCAAGCTTGAGGAAGGGAACATGAACAATCTTCTGGATAAGTTTAATATATTTTGTCAAGCCTCGGGTGCAAAGAATGCACTATCCAATTCCTGCATGCTAGGCTGGCATGATGAACCCCCATTGTGGCTTAAAAACTTTGACTTGCAGTGGGGATGCCCCCACAAATTAGTAAGATATCTGGGAATACCTTTAGCCATTGACCCTAAACTAAAGGAGATGTGGAACTGGATTAAAGAGAAAATTGAGAAAAAAATGGACAAATGGAATAAACAATTCTTATCTTTGGCTAGCAAAACTCAAATATGTCAGAAAATACTTTCTTCCTACACCATTTACTTTGCCTCAGTGTGGTTTTTTAACCACTACCATATTAATGAAGTACAAAAACAGATAAGGAATTTTTTGTGGTCAAATGGGAAAGGGAAAAGGAAAAGACACTCAGTTAAATGGGAGTGGTGCTACATCACAAAATCAAGAGGAGGACTAGGACTTAAGGATTTGAGGCTGCAAGGGATAGCTCTGGCCTCCAAATGGATCTTAAGGGCTTTGGAAGGGGATGAACCAAGGAAGGTGCTTATCAAACAAAATATAATGAATTTTGTACCTAAGAAAGGCAAGACCTGGAAGCAACTCCTATAATGTCCCCTTCTAGCTGACATCAATTTGTCAAAGGAGATTAGCCTATAATTCTGACCCTCGTAGGCTAGTGAGGATGGTTAGAGGGTCTTCTGAGGTTTGCATCATCTCCAGTGTTCAGTGGCATTCAGTTTTGGCTTCCGTTTGGCGTTCACAGGGCTCTATATGCATTACTTACTATTTATAGTAAGTCAAAATTACATTGAGGGGGGACCCTTACTAATTTTAGTAAGGCGTGTAGTTGTATGCAGTTACCTCAGCTTAGCACCCAGTGCAGACGACATTCAAAGATGTTTAGTATTTATGGAGTTATTAATGTTTATTTGGCTCAAATAAACATTAATTAATTAAAAAAGATATATTATTAAGTTATAACTTAACTTAATAATTGAGGGTCTAGGCGTCATAAGGAAGAGGGCCATTTATTTAATTAATTTATTGAGCGCCTACTCCAAAGTATTTGTTGAAATATTAAAAAGATGAAAAAAAATAATATTTAATGATATTAAATATGCCTTTTTGAGAAATTCGACTTTCTCAAGAGAGCTTATATATTTTACTTTGGAGTCATTTTTACATTATGGGATTGAGCATTGGTGTTAATGATTTTTTGTCTGAGAGAGGAAGCCGAGGGTTTCTGATTCAGCCAGCCATTGGAGAACTTTAACTCTCCATTGTTGCAGCCTTTTGAAGTAGTGAAATATCTACTCAATCAAGCATATAGGAGGGCATCATACAGGTGTTCTATTTGTGCAGATTGATGAGGTTATTCAGAGGGTTTGAGAGCAATATCACACAGGAGATTTGAAGAATTGTAGAGCAGTGCTTCTGATTTTCTTATATTGTTGTTGGCATCATTTACTAAGAGGTGCAGCCTGCTGATACAAGCTACAGCAGCAGCAAATGGTGATTTTGGGAGAAGAGGGCGATTTTGGTGAAGGAGGGCATACAAAAATCTGAATAAATTCCAAAGAGGGCGCCCAACCTTGTAGACTCCAGCCGCAGCAGATTCAAGGAAAAAGGCAGCTTATCTAGTGAGAATCGAACTTCTTTATGAGGTGCTTTTTCACAGAAATTTTATATCAGCCTTTGTAATATTTCTTAGTTTCTCTGAGTATGCTTGTATTCAGTTCTTGTCATTGAAGTTGGTCAATAAAATATGAAAGTGAGGAGCTGCATTTCATTCATGTTATTATATTTCATTTTGGTATCTCTCTTTTAATTTCAATATATGCAAAAATTCAAAAAAAGACAGAAAACCCTCATAAACACAAAAAAAATCAAAAAAACAAACAAGTCTCAAAATCAAGGGCACGAAGTGTTATTACAACTCCCCTTATGTGATATCCTCAGCTGCGATCATCCTATCTTACCTGCAGGTTCCATGGTGTTCAAATCTCAGTGAACCCCGGGGACGCGTCCCCCCCTCTAGGCCCTAGCGTCTCGGAGACGGGGACGTCCCGGAGACGTGGGGACGGCGTCCCGACGTTTCCGGCGGCGCCACCATTGCTCAGCTCGCCGCCAGAGACGCCTGGGCATCTCCGAGACGCCTGGGCGTCCCCGAGACGCCGAGGGAGACGCCTGGGCGTCCCTCGAGCGTCTCGGGGATGCCCAGGCGTCTCCCGCGGCGGACAGCCATTTGCAACATTAAAACTCAATTTTTAAAGATTTTTTTAATAGTCTATTTGTTATGTTCGAACCCTAAGGGCATGTGGGGCCCATCTAAACTCTAACATGCCTTCAAAAGGCCCTCTAATCTTCATTTTTATTCACATTTGCATTTCTACTTGTTTGCTACAGCTAGAAGAAGAAGAGTGAAGGCTGAGGAAAGAGTGATTGGAGGAGTGAAAGGAGTGATTGCAAGTAAAAAAGGAGTGTCAAGGAGCAAGAAGAAGAAGAGGAGGAAGATTCTTCACCTTGTTGAAGAGATTTTTCAAGCAAAAGGTAGGGTTTTTAACTTATTTTTTATTTTATTTTCTGATTTTCAATGTTCTAAGTTCTTTCATTTCTTGTTGTTTCATTTTTTAATTTTTCTTATTTCATTTCTAAATTCTAAATTCTTGTTGTTCCATTTTCTAGTTTCTAAATTAATTTAGAATCTTAGATTTTGTTTTGCAATATAAAATTTGTTGGAAAATTTAAAATATAGAGTTTTATTTTTTAATTTTAAAGTAGGGCATAGGCTGAAACTATGTGTTTATTGAATTTTTTTTCATTTTGTGAAATGCAGTGTCAAAATGAGCTCCCATAGTCATGAAATGAGTGAGCATGAGATGGAAACTGATTCTCATAGTGCAAGCCAATCAGAATATGAACCTGAGCATGAGGATGAGCACAATGAGGGGGGTGAGCAAGGGTCAAATCCAGAAGGGCATACTAGTTCCATAGCTAGTGCACCAGTTTCTACTGATTGCCCTTCCCAGGTTTTGGCAAAGTGGGCTAGGGGTTCTTATGATCCCAAATCTCCTCTCAAACAGTTTGCAACAAGAATAACAGCCCCAACGTCATCAACTGGTGGTACGAGGAAATGGCAATGCAACATTTGTGGTGATGATTGGTTTGGGAGCATCACCAGAGTTAATGCACACTTCCTCTTTTGGCCAGGAAAGGGTGTGGGAGCATGCGATTTTTTGAAGCAGCCTAAAAATTTGAAATACAGAATTGAGTTCAACAAGCTTTGGGGTGTTCCAGATGACGTGGCAATTCCAATGCCTACTACCTTGTCTGGTAGGCAACATATTCAGACTATTCAGCAGATTCAGGAGCAGCAAATGCAGACGCAGCCACGTATTTCTACTCCTACATTGCATCAGAGAGCAGGAACATTGTTAGGGTCAGCCTCAGGACCGTCATCCACTTATAGCACTATGGCTGAATCACAACAGGGCAAGGGGAAACGCAAGATGCAAAGTCAGCCTAACCCCATAGCTGATTTATTTAATGTGCACCTGAGGGATCAGATAGATGATTCCATTGGCAGGTTCTTTTTTGCCAATGGAATCCCATTCCATGTAGCTCGATCTCCTTATTATAAGGAGATGATGTCGATGGTGGCAAAGGGAGGACCATCATATGTGCCACCAGGTGAGCACAAATTGAGGACCACGATCTTGGATAACAACTATGCCAAGATCAATTCATTGATGGAGACGATGAGGGCATGTTGGGAGGAGTCTGGATGTAGCATAGTTATGGATGGGTGGACGGACATTAGGCATCGTCCACTCATCAATGTTATAGTTACATGTTCAGAGGGGCCATTCTTTCTCAGGGCAGTTGATTGTTCAGGGCAGCGAAAAGATGCTGATTTTCAGTTTGAGATCCTTCGGGCAGCTATTGAGGAGATTGGGCCACAAAATGTGGTCCAAGTAGTGACAGATGCAGCACGTGTGTGCAGAGCTGCAGGGAGGCTTATAGAGGCATCATACAGACACATTTGGTGGACTCCATGTTGTGTGCATGCCATGAACAATGCACTCAAGGACATGGGGAAGATTGAGTGGATTAGAGGAGTGGTCAGCAATGCTAGAGATGTGCAGATGTATATCTGCAACCACCACACTTCACATGCCATCTTCAGGAGCTTCGCGAAGAAGGAGTTCTTGAAACCAGTTGAGACCAGATATGCATCCTATTTCATTCTTTTGGAGAGAATGCTTGAGTTGCAAGAGCCACTGCAAGTCATGGTTATGCCACAAGACTGGAATCGTTGGGATGGGTCCAGGACAGAGCAGGGGAAGAGGGTGAAGGAGATAGTGAAGAGTGATGCATTTTGGCACGATGCAAAATATATTGTCACCATCATTACACCAGTTGTACAGGTCATCAGATATGGGGATGGGGATGCACCTAACCTTGGGGAGGTGTATGAGTGCATTGATTCTATGCTTGGTCAGATGAGGGCAGCTATGCAAGAGAAGGACCCCACTTTAGCGTTCTACAATGTTTACATTCAGCCTATTATTCAGCGTAGATGGGACAGCCTAAACACTCCCTTGCACATGGCTGCTTATGCATTGAATCCGAAGTGGTACATGCCTAGGCCTGGGAGAGTTACACCGATTCAGGATGATGAGGTGAAGGAAGGGTTCTTCAAATGCATTGATAGGATGTATGATGTTGAAGCTGCTGGCACCATTCGCACTGAGTGGACGAAATTTGCTACTCTTAGGGGTTATAAGGCTGCAGCAAAGGCGGACATAAGAACTATGGCACAGGAGGATCCGATTTTGTGGTGGACTTGTCATGGACCGAAATCACTGACTACCACACTAGCCATTCGTTTGCTGTCCCAGGTTTCTAGTTCTTCAGCTTTTGAGAGGAACTGGTCTACTTATAGCTTCATCCACTCTCTTAAGAGGAATAGACTTTCCTCTAAGAGAGCAGAGAAGCTAGTGGCTGTACATAGTGCCTTGCGTATCACTGACCGCAGGACACGTGTGTACAAGGAGAGCCCAGCAGCACGATGGGATGTAGAGCCAGAGGAGCCATCACAGATTGATGAGGATGAGGATGCTTCAGATATAGGGTTGGCTGGTGTTCCTTTGGCGGATCTTGACCTTGAGGAGTCCAGTGGTTCTAGTGATGAGGAGTTTGCCGACCTCCCGAGGGATGATTAGAGGCCTCTGCCTCCTTCACCACATTTTGTCATTTTGACATTTTGATTTTGTACTTGTTTTGATATCATATAATCATGCTACTCATTGTAATCATCTTTATACTCAGATATTTTTGATATAATATAATAGAAATCTTCCATTTGCCGATGCAACAATTGTTACATTGTAGTATTGAGTATTACTATTCTAATTTCTAATTAGTAATTCATCATTCGATACTGAAAACTTCAATATTCAATGTTCAATGTTCAAGTACTAATTTAGTATTTCAATTTTGCTATTTTACTTCTTAATAGTCTTATACATCTTTTCATAACTAGCATTTTAAGTACCATATGTATAGTATATAGTATATACACCCCGTCCCCCCTCCCGTCCCCCCGCCGCCGTCCCCCCGCCGTCCCCCCGCCGTCCCGAAATTGAGGCCCCTTTGTCCCCCCGTCCCGGAAACCCGTCCCCGCGTCTCGACATCCCCCCGTCCCCGACGCCGGTGGAACATAGTCAGACAAATCTATTTGGAGAGCATGGAAATTAATTAAAGGAAACATTACAAATAGCCACCTCCTCAAAGATGGGAATAAAACCATTAAGGGGCATAAATCCATTTGGTGGAATTTGGCACACAAAAATAAACCCCTAGCCCTTCTACAAGGGTGCTCTGCAAAGGCCTGGGCCCAAAAGGGCATCAAATATTTTAATGACATCCTCAGTGATGGCTATCTTAAAGAATGGGATACATTAAAAACAGAATTCAATCTCCCTCCAAGCAATTGGAGAACCTTTACAATAATTAGAGAGGCCTGTAGGGAGATGCAATTTCCAGTAGATGACTCTACAGACAGCCAAGAATATCTTGAATATAAATGGAAGGATCAAATTGCCTTACCAAAATTTAATACCAAAACAATCTACTCTTCCCTAACTGAGCATATTGAAATAACAGAACATGTTAATAAGGTCTGGGGCCTTAACCTAAGCAGGAAAAAATGGCAGAAATTGTTTGAAATGAATTGGAAACAAAAACTGGAACCTAAGAAAGCTACATTCAGATGGCTGTTAATACTACAGAAGCTCCCTTATAAAGTGGCTCACAATGAAATTGATTTGTGCAAGTTATGTAGAGTACCTGAAACTGTCAATCACATCTTTTTTGACTGTATGTTTGCCAAGGAACTGTGGATGCTCTTTTGTAGAGAAATCAATATATGGAAGGCTAACACTAGACCGTGTCCTTTAAAAATTATATTTGATTTTGGCAAAAATTTGAGCAAAGAATGTCATCTCCTCTGGTTGTGTATTTCCAATGAAATTTTATGGGCCATTTGGAAGGCCCGGAATAATGAAAGTTTTGAGGGAGTAAGGAGAGTGCTTACTGAGTCTTATAGAAGACTCACGCTTCACAACATTGCCATGCAGGTTTACATGACAGTTACACCATGCAGGTTTACATGACAGTTACACTGTCCAAAGAGAAAGTCTGGAGCTTTGTGGAGAACAAAAGTGTAGACATAGACACCATGAATGCTAAGTGTCGGCATGCATGGGAGAAAAGACATCCTAGCTTAGAGGTCGTCCTTGAAGCACTGTAAGTGGTACGTAAGGACAGCAAGAAGGTAGATACAAGCAGTAAAGAATCATCTACAGAAGGGTACGAAGCAGCACTTGCTGTAGGCTTCTTGAAGAATGCACCTGCAGGGGAAGGCACCAGTTGCAGCTGTTTCAACTCTACTCCCGTTGCATATCATTCTTTTGCATATCATTTTGACCATTTGAACAAACTTGTAAATTCTGTGTTTATGGCACCAATTCTGTATGTAAGGGGGTTGAGTCACTTTGTGTATATGGCAATAATTCTGTCTAATGTATATGTCCGATACAACTGTAAAGGTCCAATTTGGTTTATGCGGGGATACTATTTGCAATGCATATAATGTGAAAGGTGAAGTGGTATAACTGTTATCTAGTGTAGGAGGAGCTTTAAACTGGTTCATGCTGCTACACTGAGCTTTTGTAACTGTTGATCATTCTACTGTGTCTAATATTAAAAAAAATACAAAAAGTTTCATATAATATATTATTCCAAATTCAAAAAAACATTTAAAATATGTCTAGAAAAAAAATATATCTTATAGAAAATTGTTAGCCCTGTTTTTAAACTCACCAAATTTTAAATTTTTTGGCTCAAAATGCTAATGTTGAGTTTCTCCTAGTCATAAACACTCCTATTATCCTCACATGTAACTCGTTCACCAATCTGAAGCAAAATCGCTCATCATCCTTGTTCCAATCCTTAGGTGCAGTAGAGAAAAGTGAGCGAAATTCACAAAAACAATTAAATTTGAAAATCGGTGTAAGCTGGTGCAAATTCCTTCAATGGGGATATTCCTGGGGGTATTTCAGCCAATGTGGCCAGTTTCTGAGTCTTGACACCTCACAGATTGAGAGATTTTAATGCTTCAATTTTTCACGCGAAAGATTACGGAAACAATTAAATTTGCATTTTCAGAAGAGATGTGCAAATTTCGCTCATTGGGTTTCATTGTATCGCTGTTTTGGACAATCTGGCAAATTTTTAGTCAAAAATGTGAAGCCAATCAAGAGTTATGCTAATTTCTTTGTCAGCAGGCTCATGAGGTAAATTGGCTTTCAGTGGGTGCGTTGATGGCTTTTCGGGTCTTCCTAGATTCAATATTTTTGAAACATAAAATAATGTTTTATTGATGCTCAATCACAAAGGAGGTGTGCAAATGTGAGTACAATTTAAGCTCTCAATGTTTGGGTTTTAATGATTACTTATTTTAATTAAATAAGTAATTAAAAGGATAAAATGGGAAAATGAAAATTTAAGTTGTGGTTCCACAACTTAGAAAATGGGGTTGTGGATTTGAATCACAACCCACATTCACAACCCATCAAGTGTGAGACAAGTTATGGGTTATTTTCAGTTTAACACAGTCGCAGTAAAACTGCGATATCTTTTTCATTTCTCAACGAAATTTTGAAATCCAAATGTTTCAGAAAATAGAACAACAGGAGTATAAAACCCAGAAAAGGTTTGAAGAATTTCTAAGCAATTTATGAGCAGGTCAGCGCAGAAATATGGCGTAAAGAACAAGACGTGATTCATTATGGATTGTTTTCAGTTTAACACAGTCGCAATAAAACTACGATATCTTTTTCGTTTCTCAATGAAATTTCGAAATTCAAAATGTTTGGGAAAATAGAGGAACAGAAGTATAAAACCTAGAAAAAGTTTGAAGAATTTATAAGCGATTTATGAGGTCAGCGCAGAAATATGGCGTGAAGAAGATGTGATTCATTTGCAGGCACGTGAACTGTTTGGCAAGATATTTGGAGAGTATCACCTTATGGAGTGAAATGATAGCAATTTATTCACAAAATGAATTGGTGAAAATGTTTTAGAAACTTTCAGACAAGTGCATTGAGCGAAATTGAAGGCAAAATCTGCAATGTTCACGTCTGTGCCAAAATGAAAGCTTTTGATACCAAGTTTAGATGAATTGTTTCAATAATTTGTGTTGCTTGTGCCTGAAATAGCAATATTTTGCTCATATTGATGATGTATGTCATGAAATTCAGATTGCTAATGCAATAGTTGCACAGTGTTCACGGAGGTAAAAGTTATTTAGAAGAAAATTGGTCAGGTGACATCATCATAGTTCGCAATTATGAAGTACAACTATCAAGGGTACACATTCAAGTCAGTCTTGGAAAGCACTCTTCCTGAAATCATGGCACAAAGCTAGGCCAAATCAGCTTGCAGGATTTCTGTAAAACCATGGAAGAGGGGAAGAGATCACCAAAGAGATAAAAAGAATGAGAGAGGAAGAGGTAATATGGCAGGGAATTTTGAAGGATCTTGTTGTGACCTTTTCACACGTCGCCCCATCGCCAATGGGGACCCCAGTTGCCTGCTTGTTTTTAGGGTTTTGTCTCCTTGCAACGGTTTCGTGAGATCACCTTGTTGAGAGTTTCAAGTCAGTTTGCCGAGAGTTACCCGAGCCAAGTCAGTGATCCATGCTTGAATCAGTGCGTAGACGTCATGGAAGTGCTCAGAAGGCCCAGGAAACGAAGATCGCCTGTGAATTCGGCCAATTCTGAGACTTCCTACTTTTTAGGAAATCTTGTTTTTTCGCTTTTTCATTTTTGGCATTTTTGGACCAAACAGGGTTCCCTATTTTTTAGGGTTTTGCTTTTTCTATTTTTAGAAAGTTTCTATTTTTGGAAAGTTTCTATATTTGGAAAGGTCTCGAATTCCAAAAATCCACTCATAAGTTCAATAAAATTGAAAAATCACTCAGAAAATCAAAGAGAAAATTAAAAAAAATCATTGAAAAATCTGGAAAAACAAGTAAAAGGCATGAAAAATCAGACCCAAAAGGCATCAAATTCTGGAAAAACCAGTTCAAGATTAATCAGATCTGAAGCACAATCAGTTCAAAATCAACTTAAAAAAGATGAGATTCATTAGAAATCTGGTTAAATCTGGAATTCGCCAAGATCAAGGTATGAAAGATGGTCCTGGTAGTCTTCAAAGTCCGCCAAGCATGTCCAAAGAGCATAGAAAGTCCGCCATGCACTTGAGGAGAAGTGGCAAGAGGTCAAGGAAGTCCGCCATACACTTTCCAAGAGGTTGGAAAGTCCGCCTAGGCACATGGGAAAGAGAAAAATCAAAAATTTCACTAAGTATTGGTGCCTAGTAAGGAAAATTTCGAAAATTTGCCTAAGTGTAAGGGCCTAAAAAGGTGGAGAATCATTTCCAAAGGATAAAGTGTTAAGGCAAGTGCTAAAATCTTTGGAAGTCCGCCATGTTCAAAGAAGGAATGTCCAAGACCATAGAAAGTCCGCCCTCACCTTGTCCAAATTCTTGGAAAGTCCGCCATGGTCTATGAAGAGGAAAAAAATCAATTTTTGCCAAGTGTTTGGTGCCTAGTCAAGAGAAATTCGAAAATTTGCCTAAGTATAGAGGCTAAAGGATGACTAATTGAGATTTTTGGCTAAGTGTTATGGCATTTTCAAGAGGTTAAGTGCTAAGTTTGAAAGGACAAGTGCTAAAGAAATTAGGCTATGGCAAAGAATAAAATGGAGTGTGCCTAGCACAAAAGTGAAAAGGAAATTTAAATTTCGCCTAAAGTCTTGGATGTCTAGAGGAAAAGTTGGCCGAGTATACAGAGAAAAATGTACAAGGCGAGGGTAAAAGAAAGATCGCCCTTGGCCAGAAGGAATAAGAATTTGTCAAGCGTCAAGGAAGTTTGCCTGACAAAGACATCCAGACAAGAATTTTTCCTAGAAAAAATTCGACCGAGAAAGAGAAAATTTGACTTTGGCAGAGGAAAATAAGCTCAGTGCAGTTAAAAGTTTGCCATGGCAGGGAGAAATAAGGATCTGGAATAACATTTATCGACGGAATGGCTAAAATTTTGGCTTGGCTAGACGAAATTGGGAATAAAATTGGAAAATAAACTTTTGGCCAAAGAAAATGAAGAGAAGATCGAAATAGCCATGGGTCCAGCACGAACAGGTTGGAAATAAATTAAAATATTTTAATATTTTAATAATTTATTTCCAAATACTTAAAAATATGAAATGCCTTGGACAAAATAATGGATGGAAAGGCAAGCTTCAAGTCCGCCCAAGGTGAAGATGTCTAGCATGAGGCAAAGTCCACCTAGAGAAGTGACCAAAGATAGTCCAAAATCCGCCCTCAATCATGGTGGAAAATATTCTGAGGCATGAAGTGCCTAGAAGGGAGATGAAAAATGGCAAACATGATGCAAAGTCCGACCTAGACCAAGAAAAGAAATGTCAAAGTGTTGAGAAAGTTCACCCCAATTTAAGAGAAAAGATGGTAAGCACTAGAGAAAGTTCGACTTATCCCTAGAGATGTTTATCCAAAGTGGCTTGAAGTCCGACTTAGGCCGAGAGAGAAAACGTCCAAGCTCATGTGAAGTCCGCCCAAGGAGAGGATGAAAAAATTGGCTAAGTGTTGATACCTTGGGGAGAAGAATTCACTAAGTGTTGGACAGAAAACAGGAAGGATGAAGAGGAGTATAGAGGAAATGAATAAAATCCTTGTCCAGAGATGGAATTTGTCCTACATAGCACAAGCCAAATTCAAAATTGAAGGCAAATCCACAAGAAAAGTTCGTTCGAGCATGGAGATGGCCAAAATCTTGGCTAAGTGTTGAATGGTCCAAATGAAGGTGTTACAAAATGAACTTGAATAGCCAAAATTTGGCTAAGTCTGGGAAATACTTCACAGAGGAAATTCCAATTTCTCCATTATGGCGAAAGCACAGAGGCATTCTTCTCCAAATTCTAGGCACTTGAAAGAAGCTATCAGGACATCTTCTTGAGGGATTTCATCTCCTAAAGAATTAAAAACAAGCTTCCAATCAGAATCAGATGGTGACAAGAAGGGTTTTCCAAGCAAATTTTCTTACTTAGACAATTTCTCGACACAAATTGGAGAATTCAAAGAGGAAATCCAAAGGAATAACATCAACCCTATTCAAGCAGGAGGGATTTCAAAGCAACCAACTTCAAGTCCAAGCACCGGCTCCAAGGGGAGACTTCCAGACTTCAAAGATTCCAGTACAGCTAAGAAGAAGAAATCAAAGTCTCAAAAGGAATCCAAGATCAAAGCTAGGAAGGAACAAGCACAACGGACAGAGTCATCGGCAGGGAAAATATTCTAAGGCAAACACATGGAAGGAAAACGAAGCAACCAAGGAAGGCATTCAGCACGCTGAGGTGGCGCCTCATCATCTTCCAACCAATCAAATTCTTCCAAATCAACATACAACAACTTTCTATTTTGTTGTTGGTTTATATTTAGCAAAAGGACAAATGTCCTCAAATGAAATTTTCTCATTGGTCGAAAGTGACAAACCCTAATTAGGGTTTTATTTTGTAATCTCGGCCATTGATTTGAAATCAATCTTGGCCATTGAATTGTAATTGGGGAGCCTATAAATTGAGCTCGCCCCCTCATTTGTAATGTGTGGAGACAGAGTATGAGATTGTTGCATTGAGACTATTTCGAATAATAAAAGCTCTTATGCATGATTTGCTTTGAACAACTTTTATTGTCAAATAGTAAGCGAGGTTGCATATCTTCTTCCGCCATAGATTAAATAGAATTTGCTTTTGAAAGTTGGTTAAGTGAATGAAAGATTGATCGTATTGATTCAATGGTGAAGTATTGCTCATACTTTCTTCGAATGGATGATTTGCATTCGATGCGTAAAGTTAGCCTGAGCTCATAATTGTGGAAGCTTAACTTCAGCCTCATTCGAGGTTTGAAAATTATTATCACACCCCTTGAAGATTGCACCCACTTTGCGTATGTTGTCCAGCAGGAGGCGAAACAAAGTGTGGTTTATTCCCTTCACCGAGTCCTTACTGTCTCTTGAGTTTTTAGGCATAGAATAGACCTCCTAAACCCTTATCCTTTTTGCTATTTTTTTGAGATCCACATTGAAAGTCCTAAGTGAAGAAAGCCTTTAATGATAAATTCGCCTAAGTCCCAAACTTGTGAAAAGTTCTTTAATGTAAGTCCCCTTGTTTATTACCAGCAAATCACAACGGCCATTGAGCTTATCCACACGTCGAGACCCAACAAAAGAAACCTTGGAATCGCCATATGATCTTCTCGCAATCTTAGCATACGCGGTGGTTTTTCAAGAGAGGATAGAGTGTCTTTGGACATTTTATTCTGTGTGTTCGGTGGATGATAAAACGTACACCAACAGATCTCCAGGAGATGAATCAAATGGATGTTAATGTTTTGATCATTGAAAAGGTTATCTCAAGTATTGAAGAGGTTAGATTTGATATGTGGTTTCAGAGCGTAGAACGGAAGCTTGTGACTTTCAGTCAAATTTTGACAGAGTAGGAGAATCTTTTAGTGACTTGTGAACAGCTAAAGATAAGGGCTCAAAGTGACCTGTCACTCAACATTGTGATGCAATGGAAGAATGTGGAATTCGAGATCTAGATATTCAGGTGATCAAGAATAAATTCAAAGATGTGATCAATGTTGAATTATTCAACAGACAAGCTTTCAGTGTGGAGGCGATGAAGAAATTAAGTAGCATTTCTGCCACTCTCAATATGTGTGATAGTCACCCACCTGATTATTGTCAGAATTTGGAAGAAATCGAGAAAAGTCATGAGAACTGGAAATTGAGAATGAGCAATGTGATTCTTCCTAGGAACAAGCTCCTAGCTCAAGCTGTCAAAGCTTTTATAATTTTCAAAGCAAAATCTTCTCATCTGAAGCAACTTGCAGCCCACAAGACTTCTGCAGAAGGTGTCAGAACTGGTGCAGATGGAAGAGGAGTTTCTCAACAACTCCAATTACACATGTGCCTATTAGTTTTCTAAGTGTTAAGTCGCTTATTATGTTTTAATGTTATCTTTCTGTAAAAGTGACTTTTATATCTCATAATTATGAAAGGTTAGAAAATAAGCCTTTTTTGTGCAAAAGTTGAGAGATTTCTAACTTTGATAAAGTTATTTGTATTTCTCTCAAATATTGTAAAAAGGTAATTATTTGGGTAGTTATAAGTTGGTTATGAGTTAGTTACCGGGTAAAGCCTATATATACAAGGCTTATGCTATTGTAAAGGGACTTCTTATGAAGGGGAAACTTTTGAGAAAAACTTTGGAGAGATTTCATCAAGACTTTTGGCTTGACACTTTGTATAGATGGGTTTTTGGAATTGTATGATTTCAGAAAAATAATGAAGAATGTGTTTGGTTCGTATGCTCTAAATGTATTCATCTGTTATTTATTTTTTTTTGATCACCCAGTGGTATCCCCGCGACCCAGCCCAGCGAGCTCCAACACCCTTGCCCTGGTCTTACTTTTTTGCCAGGTATTGGGGGACGGAGGAGGCGAGCTGAGGCGAGACTAGTCCACTGGAGGTGACAGCCCGGGGCCGCACAAGACTGTCGCCACTTTAATCCGGCCGGCGTGAGTCGAACCTTGGACCTACATGGGACGAACCCAAAGCCTTAGCATGACCATACCAACCGTTCGGCCAGCGGGGTTGCCCCCATATTATTAAATGTGTTATTATTACTGATTTCTTGTATGTTAAATCAGTAGTTCCTCTATGTGAATGTGAAAACCTGTAATGTCCCCTTCTCATCAGTAATATGTTCAGACGCTCATCAGCCTATTCCAGAGGCCCGTAGGCTCATTGAGGTAAATTTAGGGTTTCCATGTTTTGGAGGTTCTATGGCATTTCTGGGAATTTACTATTTCAGGATTTCATTTCCAGTTGGAGCAATTATTTGAATTCAAGTTCTGGCTTCTAAAAGCTTTATTTGGTGAATTTCATAAATAAAGGCTTTAATGTTATAAATTGCAGTTGACCCCTTGGCCTAGGAGAATAACTTCAAGTTGTGTTCAAAGGTGGTCTTGAGGGGGGACGCCTTCATATGGATTAAATATTATTTAAGTTTAAATGCCTTGGGAAAAAAGGACGCCGCCCTTTTGAGGAGTTATGTTTTAAAAATAAAGTGAAATTGTATTCTTGCAAAAGGGACGCCTCTTGAAGAATTATTTGAATTTTGGAAATTTGAAGAGTCTCTTTGTGACTCTTGGCGTACCTTCTTGAGAAATTGAAGAGTCTTCTACTCCTCTATAAAATGAATGCTTTGCTCCAACTTTGGTATCCATTATGCTTATCATATTGTTATGCTGTCGAAATGACTTCATGAATTTAGCTTCGAGGAATGCTTACTTCTTAGCATTTATCCAATTTTGTGTTTGAAAGATAACACCTAGTTGGTTTTGGGACTGCTTCTCATCCAGACTAGCAGATTGAGTTCGAATGTTGAAGAATTTTGGAGTTTTGTCAATTTTGAAGTTGCTGATGCACCTACAGCTGAAGTGAATTTTGCTAGCAGCTCTTTGAATAAATTTTATTCTGTTCTGGGTATTTTTGCTATGCATTTGTAGACACAAGGCGACCCTTCTTGCAAAGTTAGAGATTTTATTTCGAAGTTGGTGATTTTATCTAGCAAAATCGCCCCTTTCAAGGGCCGTACCATTTAGAGTGCCTTGGGAATTGTGCCAAGAATTAATGACTGATATTTGTTGCTGTTTCTTCATCATGGAATGGGCGCCTACCTTCCAGCAGCTCATTGCAAGTGTTCTCACGTCATTCGGAGGTATTTTGAGTGAGTTGTGAATATTTCTTGTTTTTCACAATTGCTGGTTTTTGCAATCAGTTTGATAAAAGTACAGATTTCTGATCTCTTTTCAGTATTTGAGAGCTTTGTTATTGAGAAAATTTATCCTTCACACGTTAGCTTAGTTCTATCATTGTAATACTTGTAACTTGCAGTTTCTTTCAGTTGTAAGGTTGAGCATTAGTAGTACTAATCCAACCATTTCCTTTAATGCTGCAATTACTTGTAATTTTTAAGCACACATTATTTACCCCTGGATGGTTTACAGCCAGTGTGGAGAATTAACTCTGTATCTCTCTTTTTGTACCCACCATCAAGTGGTGAATCCCCACTTTCTAAGTGGATGCTCGCCGCAGCGGATGAATTAGATAGATGTATCTTCATGGCTGGTTATCCGCCTAATTGTTTCAGTTTCAATTAATAACTCCATCATATGTTAGCACCTCGCCCTCAGTGGGATCTTGAGTGCACATTCTTGACGTTGAGTTTGTTTCATTTCAAGTTATTATTTTTAGTTTCTCCGCCATATGACAACACCTCTCCTCCCTTGGGATTGAGTGTACATTCTTGGCGTTGAGATCTTTCAAACTTGGATTTCAATTTTAATGCTAACGCTAATTCAATTGGCGTAGTGTTGATTGTGTTGTGAAAATTTCAACGAAAAAATTGGTTAGCATATTTCAAAACCATTGGTAATCTATGTGATTGATGCAATGAAAAGCATTCATATCTTGGTAACTTGGTTTGGATGTGTCAAAGAAACTTGTCTCCTCGTATGTTGAAATTTGTTACACTTTTTTCATTATCATTGCATATCAAAACATGTTTTGTGTTAAAACCCCCTTGTAATTTGTCATATTCTATGAAGTCCTAGTTGGTATTCATGTCTTCCACTAGGGTTTTTGTTAAACTTTATTTAGTTTTTCACCTTTTGGTACTTTCAGGTTAAAAGTACACAAAAACTACAAACACCTCATACAAGGGAGCTGCCCCCCTCAAATGCAAAGGAAGATTGTTGTTTCACAAGCAATCTCTCCAACTGTTGGAGCGTTATTGCCACTTTCCATTGGGCAAGTCAAGTATCATTTCAAGTGCCAATCCGCTTACCAACAGAGATCAATATAGATATATAGGCTACATATTTATAAGTAAATATATCTTTATATTTATAGTGTATATTTTTAGGCTTATAGGTTAATATACCTATATAATATAAATAGTAGACTATTTAGTAAATAATTTAGTAAATAATCTACTTAGTTGGTAAGAGTTTTCCACAATCCATGAAGTTAATTGGAGTAAGCTTTTGGATTAAACTGTGTATGAGTTTCAATCGACGTTTCCGATCACACTCAATTATCCATCATCAAAAAGAGGAAAGAGTAGATTATATACTTATAGGAATATCATATGCTCTTTTATATATAAATAAGTAGATTATATAGTAGATAATCTACTTATCTATTTAATCTATCTTTGTATATTTAATAGTTATATGTTTATGAATATATATAGATTTCTTTCTGATTGGGTTTGCAATTTTAAAGTGTTTATAATTATAAGTATATAAATAGGTATTCAATTAGGTAGATTTTTCCTATTTATAAATAGATAAATAAGTTGAAAAATAAGTAGTTTTTGTATTTAAAAGTATGTTTTTTACCTTTAAGTATATAAACTTTTAGATATATTACATGCTTTTAGATATGTTTTATTATATATATATATATATAAAAGTATAGATTGATAAAAAATATCAGTGTTGCATAGTTTAATATAATCATAGTCATATGTATATTTGAGTGTAAATGTTTAAAGAGTAATTAATGTTAATTTTCAGTCTTGTTTTTAATTTTTGTTTTTCCAATTAAAAATTATTTTGTGTCTCATTACTTCACCTTGTTCCGCATGCTACCTCTCCTCTCCCCCTCCTTTCCCCCATTTTTAGTTTGGGTCTGCAACTAACCATTTTTATTCTCCTTATGCTCTTTAACATCTTGAAAATGTTGATGCAAAAAATTCACACAATCAAATCTAGAAACGGCAACAATCAGCTTTATGGATTGTGGAAATCTAATATCATTAAATTAGATATTGCTAAGCTTATGTTATATGAACAAGAAATTCCAATATAAGATTCTGAAGAGCTTGAGATTTGTCAAGGCATAGTTAGATCTTATGTCACTACTCAAAATTCAGTCATGATTAATAGTGTATTTGTTATCTGTACTCAGTTCTGATTCTTAGGATCCCAACCATAGTCCAAAACTCCATTCCTTCCATCAAAAAATACATTATATTATAAGGCACAGGGGAGAGATAATCTCCTTGGTGGCCTGCCTGGAAGTCTGTTTGTTAGCCCAGAATTCATGATGATGTTGGCATAAAGATCCCAGTTTACAAACAGAGCATTGGGAGACAAGGTGATTTAAAGGATCTAGTGGTATCATAATAGAGTTTAGAGCATTATCTACACAAAAAATATAGAGCAATTTAGAGCCATGCTGGATCTTTGATGTCTTGTTTTGTATTCTCTGAATGGATCTTCCCTATGGAAATTCATTTTCTCTGGCTGAGACCTGCAGGACAACTAGTAATCACTAATAAGTCAAGTGATTTGTTCTGTCATATCCCCTCTTTCGGGTTAAATTAAATTAATAATATTATTTAAGTTGGGCCCAACAACTCCCAATTTAAGGGAAACTTCAAACTTAATAATATTATTATTGAAAATAAAGAGTGTTTTTAAACACTAGTACTAAAATGAAAATAAATTAAACTAAATTAAAGTATTTTTAAATACTTTGGAAGAAAATTTAGGACCCAAGGGCCCAATTCGAAATGCTATATCAAAGAGATGCCCATCTTTATTAAATCATCATTCAAGTTACCTTTTCCATCCTATATTCAGATTTGAGCAGTTTGTTCAATCTAGTGCATCCAAGAGCGAAATTCCTTGGTTTGTTCAAGGTTTGGGAGGATGAAAACCCTCTTGGATTCCACATTTGGGACCAAGGACAAAAACCCTTGCTTCCAATCTTGGGTGATTCCATCCAAGAATCACAATTGTGCTGGTTTGTGGAGGATTTGGAGATTTTCTCACTCTGCTAAAGTGTCACTACAGTGTTTTATGCAAACAAATATCACCATTTCATTATGAAAGCATATTGAAGGTTTAAATAATAAATATTAAGTTTCAGCTTTTTGGGTGGATTTTGGACATCACTAGAAGCTGGATCTGAGATACCCTAGCTAAGCACCACATTTAGGAAGTAAAATTCAGACATTTAGGGCACTTTACCAGTCAAACCAGCTGATGTATTCATCATCTCAGTCATCACTTAATGTGTCAAGGAAGATTACAGCTGTTGAAGGAGGAAATTGTGCTCATATATATTGTTTGCAAAATCCACACTTACACCATAATCTGCCCAGATCTTAGGGATATGAGCACATATGGGAGTGATTATATCATATTCTACCAAGATTGCAGGGATATCAACAAATATTCGAGTATTAAAGACATAATATTTCTTCAATCCATAATATTGACTATTGAGCACAATTAGATTCTGGATTTGATTGTGTAAAATTTATTTTGCATCATGTTTTGGATTACACTCCGTGATCCATCATCAAGATGATAGAGAGCTGAGGAGGTAAAATCATCCTTAGCTCTCTATCATCTTAATGATGGATCAAGGAGTGTGATCTGAAACGTTGATGCAAAATAATTTTTACACAATTGAATCCAGAAACTAATTGTGCTAAAAATTAGAGTAGCCACTTCATTTTCTACCCAGATCACAAGTTAGCAGATGCTGTAGTAATTGTCTAGGGCAGTACCTTGGATTCCAAGCATATCACCTATGATTCTTAGTAGCTCATCAAGAAAAATGCTAGTTTCCAGATCATGTTCTATAGGAAATAAAAGGGTTGTCACCTCAGTTGCTGTGATATAACATAATAGCATTGTTTATCAATATGAAAATGTCAAATATGAACACCATGATATGAGGAGTTTGTTATATATGTTGTAGTCATTTGCATTCATTATTACACCACAAGCTGGGGTGGTGGAATTGAGTTTATATTGGTGTTCCTGATCATTGAAATAATTCAGATCTGAGATTATATTGCAACCTAGGGTTTATATCTATGTTGCAGGATTCGTACCCGCAGCCCCGAACCCGGTTTGGGTTTGTCTACGAGTACGTGCTGGGTGCGCGCCCAGCACTGTGGGTTCACCCGGGTGCGCACACCCACACACTCATGCGAACCCACAATGCTGGGCGTGCACCCTGTGCGCACCCAACACAAACCCGGGTGAAATGAGCGCAAACCCGGGCGAACCTGGCACGAACCCACGGCCCGTCATAAAAAGTGGGCCCAAACACTATTAAAAAATATTTTTTTTATTACTTTATTTTCTCCTAACCCTAAAACGGCCCAATATGAGGCTTTTAAACACTTACACATTTCATTTTTACCTCTCATTTTGCTCTCACCATATTTTCTCTCCATCTTGGCATTTTGAAGGGAGGTGATTGTATTCGAAGGAGATCGATTGTGGAGTGCCAAATAGCTTCCACAAAGGAGATTTAAGTGTTTAAGGTATGCATTTAAACCCTATTCTTTAGTCTTTTGATGATTTTTTTCAAGTTTTTGATGGATTTTTTCAAGTTTGTGAAGAAGTTTTCGAGTATGTTTTTTTTTTCACTTTTTTTTACAGATTGCAACAATGGCTAGTAGTCAAAGTTCAGTTGGTGGGGAGGGAAGTCAAAAATTCAAAATTGATAAAGGATCTCCTTTATGGAGACATACTACAATAATTTCACAACTTGCTGGAGGTGAGGGGTTTGTTTGGAAGTGTAATTTTTGCAATGCACAATATAATAGCTCCTATTACCAAGTGAAATTTCATTTTATGGGCCCTGGTGGTAAAGAGATTAATATGTGTGAGGGCCCAGAGAAGAAGGGGTTGTCTGCTGTACAAATAGCAGGATTTATAAGAGAACAAGAAGACGCTGACAAATTGATTGCAAAAGAAAAACAAAGTGGTTATAGCTCCGGAAAGAAAAAAACAATGACATTACCCTCTCAGACTCAAACAATTAGGGCCTCCAAACATCCCTTCTTGTCTATGCCCTCTACGGAAGATGAAGATGAAGAACCACAAATCACCACCCACAAGAGAGGTCCATTGGAGAGGGCATTTAAAATGGAGGCAAGAGATATTGTTGAAGAAAAAATTGCACATTGCCTCTATCCAATGGTCTTCCATTCAACTTGGTGAGATCACCATATTGGCAGGACATGGTGTCAGCAATAAATAGTGCACCTCCTGGTTTCACAAGTCCTGGGTATGAAAAGGTGCATACCACCTTATTGCAAAAAGAGAAGAAATCTATAGAGGCCCAACTAAAACCAATTAGAGATTCTTGGATTGAAACAGGTGTATCTATTGTTTCCGATGGATGGAAAGATTGCAAAAACCATCCATTGATCAATGTTATTGCAGTGTTGCCAAGGGGGCAATGTTTTTTAGGGCGGTTGACTATGAAGGGGAAGTGAAAGATGCAAAGTTCATTTCCAGGATTCTCATTGACTCCATAGAGATGGTGGGTAATGAAAATGTTGTCCAAGTAATTACAGACAATGCAAAAGTTTGCAGGGCTGCAGGTGTTTTGGTAGAGGCTAGATATGAGCACATCTTTTGGACACCATGCACCGTACACTCCCTCAATTTGGTGATGTAAGCAATTGGCAACCAAATAGAGTGGGTGAAAGAAATATACCAGGAGACCAAGGAGATCTAGATGTTTGTGACAAACCACCATATGTCACAAGCAATTTTCAGAAATTTTTCAAAATTGGAATTGTTGAAGGTAAATTTAATTTATTTAGTTTCATTTATGTCATGTTTTACATAATTGAATAAAATATTTTTTTGTGTTATTTACATATTTTAAATGTGTTATTAACTTACTATTAACATGTTCTTAGGTTGTTGAGACCCGGTTTGCATCTCACACAATTGTTCTAAGACGACTTGTGAAGGTGAAAGAGGCATTGAGTCAAATGGTTATTAGCAACCAATGAGGTATATGGAAGCAATCAAATTCAGAGAGGGCCCAAAAGGTCAAGGCATTGATCTTGGATGACGATTGGTGGGATCGTGTGAATTATGTATTGGAGTTCACTGAACCTATCATGTCTATGCTTCAGTTTGTTGATTCAGATGAACTATGCTTGGGGGATGTCTATGATAGCATGGACACAATGTTGGAGAAAATAAAAATGGAAATACAAAAGACAGAGAATGATCCTAAAGACACCTTTTACAAAAGGGTGGAAGCAATCGTTCTTCATCGTTGGAACAAGATGACAACACCATTGCACCTCCTTGCATATGCCCTATCTCTGAGGTACTATACCACAGAAGTACTTTCTATCCCAAGGAGAATACCGCCATATAGAGATTTTGAAGTTGCTAATGGGTATAAGAAGGCCTTTAGTAGAATCTTTAGTGATCCAGAAGTGCAGACAAGTGTTATGAAAGAATTTGGATTGTTTATCTCAGGAAAAAATCATACCCCTTATGTTGTCAAAGACCAATACAAAATGGATGCTATTACATGGTGGTATCTCCATGGTCAAGATTATATGTACCTCCAACCTCTTGCAATCAAGATCCTCTCACAAGTTGTTTTTTTTTTTTTTTACCACTTGTATTGTAGAATTTAACACTTAACATTCTTCAATTTATCTTGCATTTTTTATTTTTTATTTTGTTGGTTTTCTCTCCAAGTTGCAAGCTCTTTTGCCGCTGAACGAAATTGGAGTACATACTCCTTTATCCACTCAGTGAAGCGTAACCAGTTGGCTGCAAAAAGAGTTGAAGACTTGGTGTATATTCATTCCAGTTTGTGTCTTCTGTCATGTAAGGATCCTCAATACAAGCAGGGGGCAGCGAAGCTTTGGGATGTAGCACCCGAGTCTGCTGACTTGGATGCAACCATTCAGGATCTTGCTAGAGCCACTATGGATGATGTGGAAGATAATGATGACATACTACATGGTACTGGAGCCACTTTGGGTTCAAATGATGATGATCTTGAAGTTGAAGCTGCTGAAAATCCAAGTCACGATGATTTTTTTGATAATCCTTTTGATGATTGATGAACAATGAACATTGAATCATGTTTCATGAACTACATTTTGTAATTCAGTAATTGTGATGATTTCCATTGGAATCGTGAACAAACATATATGATATCATTGATATGGCTTATTTGAATACAAGCTTTACCAAACAAAATTCTTCTCATTCTTAAGATCCCAACAATAGTCCCAAACACCACTACTTCCACCCAAAGATACATTATTTTGAAAGGTACCTAAGAGAGATAGAATCTCCTTGGTGGCCTGCCTGAATGTTTGTTTGTCCCAAACTCATGATGGTGTTGGCATAAAGATATCTGGTTTATGAACAAAGCCTTGGGAGACAAGGTATTTTGAAGGATCTTGTAGTATCGTGATAGAGTTGGAGCTATCTACATAAAAACATACCCAGAAAACTTAGAGCCTTGCTGGATCTTCAGTGTCTTGTTTTGCATTTGTTTAAATGGATCTTTCCTATGGAAATTCATTTTTCTCTTGTCGAGACCTAATATTCTTGAAACTTTAATGAATGTTCACAAACAAAAGAAAGTAGGATTTGGGAAAGACCCTTGGTTGAGAGATAAAACATTTGCTAGCTTAAATTATGTGAAGAAGCTCAAAGGCTGTGTAACCTAAAAAGTTGACACCATGAAAAATGATTTATTGGCAGAAAGACAACAAGACCAGGATGCAAAGCAGAAAGCTAGAGGCAGTTCCTTGAAAAACTCGCAGAAAACTCAGCGAGTTGCTTTTGCTTCCCGAGTTTTTCAGCCATTTACTCACCGTTAGAACTCGCTGCACAAATGCAAAAAACTCGCTGTGCTAAAAACTCGACTGCTCAGAAAAGTGTCTCCTTGTGGATTTGGGAAAGACCCTTGGTTGAGAGATAAAACATTTGCTAACTCAAATTATGTGAAGAAGCTCAAAAGCTGTGTAACCTAAAAATTGACACTGTGAAAAATGATTTATTGGCAGAAAGACAACAAGACCAGGATGCAAAGCAGAAAGCTAGAGGCAGTTCCTTGAAAAACTCACAGAAAACTCAGCGAGTTGCAAAAAACTTTTTTTGCTTCCCGATTTTTTCAGCCATTTACTCACCGTCAGAACTTGCAGCACAAATGCAAAAAACTCGCCGTGCTAAAAACTCAACTGCTCAAAAAAGTGTCTCCTTGTTGCCGCTAAAAAGGCATTTTCATTTCATTTTTTCAGTCTATCAATTGCTCTCCTTCACGAAAAACACTATCCCAAAATGATGTACACCATGAAGGTTTGTGTGGTTTTGGAGGTCTTAATTTGGGCTTGGTGGCGGGGGCTCCGCCACTCGACCCCGCCTTGTATCACGAGCCCCGAACCCTGCAAGGGGTGCTGCCCGTCGACCCTGCTAGAGGCGTTGCTCCCAAACCCCCATGAGGGGTGCTACCTCTAGACCCTACTAGGGGCACTGCCCCCAAACCCCCACGAGGGGTGCTGCCCCTCAACCCCATTCTGGGCATTGCCCTCAAACTCCCATTGAATTTATTTGATTTTATAGGGACTCTCCAAGTCCAAGTTTCCAAGTTTGCCTACAAGTTTTTATCTATAATATCATCTAGTTCTACCTCTCCCCTAGTTTTCACTAGACATGGGAAGAGGAAGATGTAAATTTGTTAAATATACTAATGTAGTTTTTACTTTCAGTTTTACAAAAACAATTTTCTATTTTCATTTTGTTTCAAACTATTAGTATCAGTCATAGTTGCCAGGAGACTGGTACTAGTACTGGCACGAGAGACTAGTACTAGTACCAATACGGCTTTTTTTTTTAAAATAGGAGACAGGGGTACTTCGAGACGCCCTCTTTTTTTAATATAAATAAAAATTAATAAATTAATAATATATAGAAAATATCATGACATTATAAATTTTTTCACGTTATAATTTTTTAATGCTTTAAATTTCACAGGAGACGCCCAAATTTCCGTCGGGCGACTTGGGAGACGGCACGTCAAGCTTCCATGCTGCTGGAGGCGTTTCCGGAGACGTGTACCAATCTCCGAGACACGTCTCAAGAGGCAAGAGACATGTCTCCCAGCAACATTGGTATCAATGCATTCCACATGAGGATGCCATTTTGTACCCAATTTGCTTTCAAATCAATCAAATACAACTAGACTCAACTTGTTTCTTTTATGTACTCATTTATTGACTCATTGGATGCATCTTATCATTGAATTTTGCAAAAAA
>VDFB02276836.1:44890-90641 GCA_007258455.2 Sequoia sempervirens
ATATATTATAACAAAATTAATATATAGATGCCCAACAGTGGGGTATAAGGAGTTTCACACCATAGACCCAAATTCAAATCCCACTGGGTAGGGCAACACTTGTAGTTGTTCCTTATGGCCATGGAACAACTAGAGGCAGGGTTGCACTTATGGCAATGCATGGACCAAACGCCCATCACTATTTTTCACCATGGGGGACACCTTGAGGCACAATCAAGTGTAACCATATTAAGGAAGCAAGCCCACCCCATGTTTGCTATGAAATTCCCCATAATTGAACCTAAATTTTGCCAAGCAAGTTTGGATCAAGCAATTGGGAATGAGGACTTTCACACTGTAGACCCAAGTTCAAATCCCACCAAGCAGGGTAACCCTTGTAGTGCCCATGGGGACACCAAGAGGTAGGGGTCACACTTATAGCAATGCATGGACCACAAGCCCACCCCTATGCTTTGCCATGAGGGCACATTGAGGTACAAGTGAGTGTAACCATATTAAGGAACAAAGCCCACTCCCCCATGTCTACCATGAGATTCCCCACAACTAACCCCAAATTTTTAATGCCATGCTAGGGCACAAGCCTCTCCAAGCATGGCCAGGAGGTCATACGGACTTGCCCCATTGGTTTTAGTGCCAAATGTAAAGGCTGCTCCAGGTTGCTGTGTCATTGATTACTCTTGCATCAAAAAATAATAATATATAATTATAAAATAAATTAACAATAAATAAATAATTTTGAAATTTAAAAAATAAAAAATGTGTGTATATATATATATGCATATAGATAGATAGATAGATAACTAGATGCAAGAATCCCCTATGACTTCTGCTCACACAACTCCGTGCCCTCATCACTCATCCCTTCATGTTGTGCCTATTGGTGGATAGAACCAATCTTTTGGGAACATCTCAACAAATTGGCATAAATTTTTTGGTTCATTTTCCTCCAACATAGAAGTTGGAAATAGGGCTTCTTCAAACAGCAACTAATTTTTTCTGCAATTCAACTCAAAAATAGCAAAACTAGGTCTCCTAGAATGGGTTATGCACTTCAATTGACTCAGGATGGGAGGCAGCTTAAGGCATCCAAGGCCCTTGATTTTTCCTCCAAGCCATGAATTAACAGGCTTTCTGCCAAAGGTTGTATACACAGACAAGCAGCAATGCTAACACATTTTCTTCTCTGTCTGTTCTACGATCTGAATATATCCCCAAAAACAATATGGACTCCGAGGTGGCCAGGCATAAAGAATATTTATTGGAGGATGCAGTCATCTGCAAGTTCACGAATTTATGGCCCAAATTAACCAAAACTACATGAGTGAATCTCAGAGAAACAGAAGAAGTATATAGAAACATCTGGGTTTAGAGTAGCTTAAATTCAAGATTATTTATTGCTAAAAATGGATTGATGATGGATATAAAATCCTCATCATAAGCACTCTCTAACCTGATAAGCCACTCCATTTTGATGATGGATATAAAATCCTTATCACAAACACTGTCTAAACCAATATGCCACTCTATTTTGAAATCAAATTGTGTGCCAAGGCCAATCATTTTAATCTGGTTGGCTGTGAAGAACAGCATACTTACCTAAAATAACCTCCAAAAAGAGTTTTCTTAGGCCACCATTGTGTATACTTTGTAAACAACATGAAGAAAATGCACAAGCATCTACTTGTATGTGATTTTCCTAAGGAACTGGGGAGAGATTGATGGGCATGCTTGGACAACAATGTGATTTCATACCTTTCAAAGAAAGCATTCCGATTGAATTGATTTCCAATTTTGAATAAGTTGGAAAGAGATAATTGGGCATTGGTAAAATCTTATTCAATGGACAATCTTGATCATACTTGTAACTTAACTAGAGGATATTTCAAGAAAAGTCAAGAGGTAGTGAAGAAGACTGAATCAAATATTTAATTCTATCTCACAAATACAAAAAAATAAAGTGGCAGTTGATGATGAATTTATTGAAGCTCAGACTGAAGAAACTGAGCAGAAAGCATAATACAAGACCCCCCAGCAAAAGGAAGACTGAAAATCAACTTTGATAGTACATCTAAGGACAACCCAGATAAATCAGGAGCCAGCAGACTTGGATAAGATCATCAGGAAAGCATTCTTCTGTATACATCATGGACCTTTACAATGCTACCAACAACAAAGAAGAAGGTGACACTCTTCTATAAAGACTTTTTATTGCTAAAAAGACTGAATAGCATCACCATTGACGGTGATTCACAAGTAATTATTGAAGCAATAAAAAAAGGGGAAACAACTAACTAGCACTTGAAAAGAATCCTGGATTACAACATCGAAATCTTCAATTCCTTCCAAGATATCACAATTAAGCATGTTTACAGGGAAAAAAACAAAGCAGCTGTCAAAGAAGCTAATCTAGATGCAGGCAGCTACAATAGTATCAGAATGAATTGGTCATTCAATAGAAGTTGAAATTTGGACAGAAATGAAAAGAGTAGTAGAATTAGACAGAAGTCCGTAGCAGAATTATTAATGACCATTCTGAAGACAAGAAACTTTCACCAGACAAATGGGTAGGCACAGATGAACAGCGGATTGAGAAATGAGAATCCAAACTGAGTTAGTATTGACTTAAGTTGTCGAAACCTGTATTCTCCCAAATATTCTTTTTTCAGAAAAGCTCGATTTAAGGCAACTGCTTTAGAAATACACAGTAAAAGGAATCAAATGAAACTTGCACTGAAGTCAGAGTGTACATCTAATGATAATGTACATAAGACATATGGTATCGAAGAAATCAGTTGAACAGTTATCACATCATAAAAGGTTACTGATATTACAAGAATACTTCGGAACCAGATTCAACATAAAATTTAAGAGATGAAACACTTTTTATACGTGATAGGAAAATCTTTCCATTTACGTGTATTACAAGTCAATATTTGAGAAAAAACATTGCTTTAGTTTATTGATTATTCACACTTTCTGTGAAATTTTAGCAAATGTTTTACACATATTTTTGTATTTGGTGAATATAAATTTTTTAAGCAAGGGATATCAATGCCCTATTGACATGTAAAAGTTTTCAAATGTGCCCATTTTAGGCATCTCCAAAGAGTAGAATTGGGGAATGAAACTCGAAGCTTAATCATACAAGCGAACCTACAAAACTAGATGTCCTCCAGAGTCCCAGACACACAAGGAAGATAATAATTTTGAAAATATTGTGAAAAAATAAGCAACTAAAAGTGCCCAATCTTTTATCTCTAATGTACAGAAGGAACAAAAAGGAAATGTAAAATCCTGGGGAGCTTTCGTCAGTAATCTCTCTAAAGTCATTCTCTGTAGTGAAGCCTTGAAATTGTTTACTGAAATCAAGAAAAACCAAGCAGTCATAACAGAAACCAAAAATGCAAACAAATATAGATTTAAGGCAAAATAAAAAAAGATAAGCTGCTTTGAAAAATGAAGGTCACAAAGAAGCAGTAAAGCACAAAATCAAAGCTAATATAGTTAACTTTATGCAAATTTCAGAAACAGCATAACGAATTTGTTTTCCATGACATGCAGCAGAGTACGAGAGAATAGAATTGCTTTACCGAAGACCTAACCTGGAAACTCTAAAGCAAAATAGAACTCAAGCTTTAACCTCGCATGGGCAAATCATGCAAATATTGAATTTCCGACAATAGTTGAACCTTGTCCCATTACAATTTTAATCATACACCAAAAACATTCCAGACTTAAAATAAAGCAATACAGCATCAAAGACTTACACTATTTTTTCTCCAATGCAAAGCCAAACTAGCCCTCGGATGTATCAGACTGCTTTCCCTTACCATAGACTAGTCCAGTATCCTGTAAATGGCAGAAAATTTTAAATTCTTGACTTTTCCATATTATTTTCTCTAAGAATTTGTTTATGTTACCTGAGGATCGGGAATGGGCCGTCGCTTCTCAACATAACGTTCTGAATTTGTAGCCAAAGCAGCCCTGGCCTGAAACAATATGGTCTCCAATTAAAAATCAACGGTCGTGAGAAAAATAAAAATAAAAGTAAAGGAAAAGAAAGGGGGAGAATTCGAAGAGAAACCTCCTGGTCTCTGCGAGTCTCCCGCTCGGGCTTGATCCAAAGGAAGTAAGCAAGTGTGCCGGCGACTATCCAAGAGGCCACATTGCTCCCACCTCTTAAACCTCCCATAGAATTGGAGACAAATGATCTTACATTCCCTATGCTTCTCTGCCATCCCATACTTGTCCTCGTGTTCATTAACGTTGCTTCCTCCTATCTGTCCAAGTGTCCAGGCTTTCTCAATTTTGTAATTTTTCAATATCGTGAATTTGTCAGGGTTCGGAGTATCCTGGAACTGGAAGTACCAATGCCTCTGGTTCACAATGTTTTTACTTCTATTATTATTATTACATTTAATTATTTTATAAATAAATTTAAAATTATTTTAGATTTTATTATTTTTAAAGTTTAATTTTTATTTATTTTTAAAATTTATTTTATAAAACTTCTATGATGTTTTTGTTGACAATTTTGTAATTTAATTTTTAATAATTAATAATAAAATTGTACTTTTGTTCCAGCAAATACTTTTTTCTTTTTATGAAAAGATGACATATTAATGTTGAATAAGACAAATATCTACTTGTATTAAAAGGTTTTCACAGCTTCCACTACATCCTCTAAGAATTGTGTTAGATGACTTGAACTCTTACTCCCATGTCATGTTTAACTTTTAGTTTGGGAGTGGAATAAAAACTTGTTCTCGCCTAACTCATTTTTTTAATGAAAAAGCAAAACCTTTTATAAATACATGAAAACAAAATGATATTTGAAGTAGTGTAAGGGAATAAATAGTGCTTATTTTAAGGTAATTAATTAAACTAACAATTGCACCTTGGTATGCAATGGGTACATCGAAGAGGTGCGGAAGGTCAATGAGGAATTTTTTTGGTCGATTAGTTGATTAAATTTGTGTAGTACATGAAGTCAATTGGTAGGTCATTTAACAAATGATGTTTGTGCAACAAAGGTCTCAATGGAGAAGTGGTCGCTTGAAATCAACTATCCATCCACTTAGAAGGATTTAAACAAAACTAAAATAAAACCTCTGAATGAGGAAGATAATTAGGCTCCATTACCAATAGGTTCATGTTATATTTTCAATAGGGAGAGAGGGAGAGATAGGGGAAAAAAAGGATAGAAATGGGGAGAGATAGTGGGGGAGGGCGGGGGAGTGAGAGAGCGAGAGGGGTAAGGAGATAGAGAGGAGGATAGAGATGGAGATGGAAATGGAGAAGGATATCTAGAGAAGGAGAGGGAGAGATAATGATAGATAGGAGAGAGGAATAGATAGATATGGAAGAGATAAATAAATATATGTATATATATATATAGAGAGAGAGAGAGAGATGGTGATAAAGATAGAAATAAGAAGTAACAGAGATAGATAGAGACATACACAAGTATTAGAGAGAGGTATAGATAGAGGGAGAGAGAGATAGAAGGGGAAAGATAGATAGATATAGAGATAGAGATAAGGAGGGAGAAACAGGGAATGTGTGTGTATATGAGTGAGAGAGATATATGGAAAGATAGAGAGGAAATAGATATATAAAAATAGAGAGGGAGGGAGGTAGATAAATAGAGAGAGGAGAGAGGAGAATTAGAGACTCAATCTCTCTTTTCCTCTCTCGGCCCTATTTCTCTCTATATTTGTCTTCCCTTATATCTTCCTCTATGTCTCTCTATCACTTTTCTCTCTCCACCTTTTCTCCATCTATTTCTTTGTTCCTCTCTTTAGGTCATATTTATCCCCTCCCTGTCAATAAAGCTATTAGATTTGTTATATGTTAATTTATTTTGTACTACAAAAATATATTATATATTATATGTAATAATTTGTATTGTATAATATAATATAAAATAATATATAATTATAATAGTAGTTTTAAAATGAATTTGATAATTTATATCTCATTACTTTATCTCTCCCACTCTTTATCCCTCAATCTCTCTACCTCTTTTTTTCTTTCTTTCCCTTTTTATCTCTTATAGTTCTTTCTCATGGTCTATCTATCTATCTATCTTTATATAGAATTGTCTCCATTTTATGTCTCTTTATTTGTCCTTCTCTCTCTTTTTCTCTCTAATTCAAATTATTAAATATAAATATAAAATTACTAATTTCCTATCTCTTTATGTCTTTATTTGTCTCAAAAAGTGTGTGTTTCTATTGTGCAAATTTTCGTTGCTATAGCTTATGAGTTTAAGAGGAGGGAATACATGTATTAGCTTTAGATAATTGTATATTAAAGCCCTAGAATTCTACAAATAGTCTCATTGTTAGGTCTTTAAGTTCAATTTCCAAGCTATTATCTAAATGATATTCTACATGCTCAATGTATCTGTAGATGGAAATGAGACATTTTCAAATTGTTGGTGCAACATGAAAGTAGATCTAACTTGTTAATTTTAAATTTATTTTTATTTAGCTTGTCATTATTAAAATCTATACAACATAAAGAGGGAAATATAGAAAGAGAGCTAGAGCATTAGAGAGATAGAGAAAAGAGATACAAAGAGAAAGAGAGAAAGAGAAAAGATAGAGAGAAGGGGTGAGAGACAAAGGAGACAAAGAGATATATAGAGAAAAGTAAAGAGAGAGAGAGGAATTGAGAGAGATGGAACAAAAGACATAAATAAGAGATATAAAACAAAAAAGAGATAGAGAAGGGAGAGATTGACCTTTGATCAATTTTTTTGTGCTAACAATCTAGAGATGGCACTTTTCCATAGCGATTTTAGGCTTCCTAATGTATGTCCATCATGAAAAACATGAAGGCAATGATTGATAGGAAGGGAGATTATAAGGAAGATATTATCATTGTAGGGTATTAATTTACAAAATCATGACTAGATGCATCAGATCATAAAGAGGTAAGAAACCAGATATAAGTCAATAAGATATAGCTTGCACACAAGATTGATGTCAAAAAAAAATTGTTGTGCATGTATATGAGTCATGTCTAATAGTTTAAACTAATTTGTATTGTGTAATATAGAATCAATCATATATATGGATCCTAGGATCGGAAGATCCCAAGATGCAACAACAAAATAATGATACAATATATCTATAAACTAAAAGAAAATGAAACTTCAACACATTAAACAAAAAACTTCTCCATACCTTATCAAATCATGTGTGCATTTTGTAGGATATCTCTTGATTGTGATAATACTTTGAACAAGTGAGCTAGCATCCATACTTTTTTTTGTAGTGATCATAAAGTAGATCACTGAGTTGATCCCAACTTGGTATGAAACCAGATGGAAAAATTTTGAACCATTAACATGTTTTACCTTTAAGAGAAAAATAAGTAATCAAAGAGCAACATTCTAATCTATGACATTATGAATGTTGCATAAATTAGCATTATCTTGGATATGATCCATAGGAAAAGTAGAGCTATCTCTATGAAAATTAGGTAGTTCCTTCAATACTAATTCAAGAATCTAATAACCTTGTTGTAACGAACCCCTTGAGTACCAAGCCACAAAAGGTAAATTTCTTGTTGGAATATTCAGATTCACATAAATAGTGTGGGATTTTGTCATCTACAAAAATGAATATTCTAGATATTTTCTTTAATGGAGTCACCACAAAGCATGGGATGAGAGGATAGACCATCCCAAAACCTTGGCATACAAGGAAACTCACTCATGATGTTAGGTTATTAGAACTATATTAGTCCATTAGGCCTTAATTTTTATGTCCAGCCACATGATGGGAGTATTTAAACCCTTAATGCCTTGATGATATTAGACATCCCATCAAAACATCAATACCTCACAACTAATGATTAGACCATTGCATACTCTGATGTCAGGGACAAAAATACACAGTTTTGAAACCCTAATATATAACATTACATTGTTTTAGCATTTTGGGGAAGCAAGCACCTATCATCACAATGAATTTCCATGATCTCCTTTGGGCATCAAATTGGAAGGAGAATACTTGCTAGACCAAAAGTACAATTAAACAAACTTGAGTGCATAACTAACATTACCGTGTTCCAATACTGAACATGAAAGAATGGACCTCTCCTAAACCTTGATACCATAGAGTATATAATATGATATTCAATAATATATGTATATATAATAATACTACAATGATATATATTATATATTGTATAATAGTTATAATATAACTACAATAAAATAGTTAATATATAATATAAATATATATAATATTATATCTTTGTCTTATAAATTATATAATAATATTATGTTATATTATACTATTATATATTATATATTATATTAAAATATGCCTTCAAATAAATTTCAAATACAATTGAAATATCATGCATAGTTTATAACCCTAACTTTAAATCACATTCAAACAAGTATCAATAGACTCAATAGATAAGAATGTAGTATTGCATGTCTTCCATGTTTTACTATAGTATGTTGCATGTTAGATATGTCATCCACCTATATGCATGAAGAATTAGAAATGGTAAATGCAAAACTTTGATAGTGCCTTGTAGAGAGACGACCTTTGAGAAAGTTGGGCAAGGCTTAACCAGAAGTTATCCCTTATACTCATATTTCTTTGCCTCCTCCTTTCTTGGACTTTCATTCAATCAATCCATTTGGAATGGAATGCCAACTCAAAAAATCGATTTGCTTATCAAGTTTATAGACACCATGCTATCGAAAATAAAGGTGAATAGCCTTCACTTCTTAGCCATATTTGTTCTCTACTATAAATTAATGTTGATTTAATCTATTCAGTCTCTTCATTTTTTCAAGACCCTTCAAAACATGATGCATCAACCTCTTCTTTCGAAATTGAACTTGATTTTGTTGCTTCAACTATTTTTTGTTCAAGTGGTTGTGCTTGTTGTTCTCAATATACCCAATAATCAACTCTACTCAGATGCAAAACTATTTCTCTCAACAATTGCTCTTGCACGACCTTTGCTTTCACTAATTCTAATTGTAAATTGTGGTTTGGTGATCTGTTAGGCATTCAAGCTACTTCTTCTCAAATCTATCTCAATATAATGATGAGTTCCAATGTATCAAAGAAAGATGAGGATGAGGGGTAGCAGAAAATCAACAAAGGTGTTGAGCTGACTTATGATTGGTGAATGTGAAGGTAATATTTCCGACATCGACGAATGTGAAGGTATAGTTTTTTCACATCAACAAATGTGAAAAGAGGAATGGTCATGATCTGAATGACCATCTTGCATGCCTTGTCCAAGAGTCTACACCATTGATGGACAAGATGAGCTTGGTGAAGCTCAAATAGGTAATGCCTTCAATGTAATAAAACTAATCATAAAGTATTTTTAAGATAAGAGTTGAGATTGATTATGATACTTATATAAATATATGAAATTTAAATTTAATAAATGGTATTTAGTTTTTGGTTTGATGTTGATTTGATTTTATTAGATGTTTTTATTGATTTGACTTTATATCCAAAAATTAGAGGTTTTTTCAATGATTTTGTGTGAATTAGAGAAATCATTATTTAATTGTTCTATTTGGTCATATGACTATGGAATCGCTTTGTAGAATTGTAGGAGTATTTATGCAATTAAGGATTTGAATTGACATTGGCAATAAGTGTTTGAAGCATAGATTAATGTGTTTTCGTAGATAATAAATTAGATGTTATCTTTAAGATGCATCCTATTGTGATTAAAATAATGATGTCAAATTATTATTATGTGAATATTTTAATTATTGATTATAGTTTTATGAGCTAAATTATTGATAAGATATTGAGCACAAATGAGTGCAAGAATAGATTGAAGGCGAGAACATGGTTGGAGTAGAGATGACCTAGCCGCCTAGCAATAGTCGACATGGTGGAAATCCTATGCATACATTTACATAGTTACATTCATCCTGCATTCTAAATGATTATATTATGCATTGTGTTATCATGAATACATCATTGCTTATTGTGCATTATGGTCTAAATAATGACTATGTCTTATGGTTGTTTTGTTAGCAAAAATTAATTTAATTAGGAAAATAAAAAAAAATATTTTCAATTGTTTAATAATGATAAATCTCATATTTTATATTTATATAATAATGATATCCTTATTTATATATATGAATATGTAGACACTTAAAATTGTCATGAATGATATTACACACTTGAATCTGATTACTAACACCGTTTCGTCCTAAATTCATCTCCTTTTTGACTGTTTAATTAAATGATCCTAGTTGTTTAATTAAATGTATCAATTTCTCCTATTAACCAAATGATCATTGGAATAATTCACCCCCATTCACATTAATTCTCATCTTATTTAATTGAGTAATAAAAATTATTTGATTAGATTGCTTATGTCCTCTCATTTCATTAAATAATCTTAATTATTTAGTTAAATGTCATTTGAACCTCTTTCATTAAATAAATTAATTATTTAATGAGCATCCTAAATTCACTCAACTTGCACAATTAAAACTTTATTTAATTAACTAATTCTTATTTTCCCTCACCCATCCACTTGCATGGGAATAGTCCCTTAGAATATTCTCCCACTTGAGCTCCAAAAATAAAATATTCTTTCCTAACAAACTTTCTAAATTTTAGGAAGTGTGCTACCTTTGATCATTGTGAACCATTGATTAACTCTTTGATCCATGTGAGCTTGCATTTTCCTCGATTGACGAGAATCCTTGATCCATGCCTTCACCTCACATTGCATCTCAACCATTGATTGATTGAAAATCAATCTTAGCCATTGATTCACCATTTTGTCCTATAAATACTCCTCACTTTGGAGAGAAAAGGATCCACTTCTATTTTAGAAAAGTTATGTCGAATATTTTATCACTCATCTTCATTCATCTTGCATCCATTTTAGCTTTTCATCCATCTTTAGCTTAGTTTTCATCAATATTAGCTTAATTTTCATCAATAGAGTTCATTTAGATGCTCGTTTTATCAAAGGGATGGAAAGGGTCATCATTCCATATCAACACGACACCAATCCCCTAAAGGGTTAAGGTTTGAAGCATTTAACTAGGTTTCATTATGTGTTTCTTGATACATTTTGTTTAAATAGCTTCTTTGTTCTATGTTTTTGAACATTTCATTGGGATTAGAGCTTAACTAACTAAATCTAGCTTAAATTTGTATGGATTTATTAGATATAGGTCATGTTATGATTTTAGGATACTAGCTTAATTCCTTCCACTAGGGCAACAATGGGGCATCCAAAAAATCAAGAATTTTTAAATTTTTGATCTAAGCAGTAGCATTAATCCAAAAAGTGTCAATCTTTGAACCAATGTAACAGGTAACTTGCTTCAAAGAGGGAAAAATATAGACACTTTAAATTGTCCTGAATGATATTACACTTGAATCTGATTACTAATACTGTTTTGTCCTAAAATTCATCTCTTTTTTGACTATTTAATTAAATGATCCTAGTTGTTTAATTAAATGCATCAATTTCTCCTATTAATCAAATGATCATTTAACTAATTCACCTCCTTTCACATTAATTCTCATCTTATTTAATTGAGTAATGCAAATTATTTGATTAGATTGCTTATGTCCTCTCATTTCATTAAATAATCTTAATTATTTAATTAAATGTCATTTGAACCTCTTTCATTAAATAAATTAATTATTTAACAAGCATCCTAAATTCACTCAACTTGCACAATTAAAAATTTGTTTTAATTAACCAATTCCTATTTTCTCTCAACCATCCACTTGCATGGGAATATTCCCTTGGAATATTTTTCCATTTGAGCTCCAAAAATGGAATATTCTTTCTTAACAAACTCTCTAACAAACATCCTAAATTTTAGGAAGTGTGCTTCCTTTGATCATTGTAAGACATTGATTAACTCTTTGATCCATGTGATCTTGCATTCTCATCCATTGATGAGAATCCTTTATCCATGCCTTCACCTCACATTGCATCTCAACCATTGATTGATCAAATCAATATCAACCATTGATTCACCATTTTATCCTATAAATACTCCTCACTTTGGAGAGAAAAGGATCCACTTCCATTTTAGCAAAGTTATGTTGCACATTTTATCACTCATCTTCATTCATCTTGCATCCATTTTGGCTTTTCATCCATCTTTCGCTTAGTTTTCATCAATAATAGCTTAATTTTCATCAATGGACTTCGTTTAGAAGCTCATTTTATCATAGGGATTGGGAAAGGGTCATCATTCCATATCAATACGACACCAATCTCCCAATGGGATAAGGTTTGAAGCATTAAAATAGGTTTCATTATGCATTTCTTAATAGATTTTGTTTAAATGGCTTCTTTGTTTTGTGTTTTTGAACATTTCAATGGGATTATAACTCAACTAACTAAATCTAGCTTAAATTTGTATGGATTTGGTAGATTTAGGTCATATTACATGATTATAGTTACATTTTGGCTCTAGGAGGGTAGAACTAACCAAATCTAATGAATTTCTCTTGAGTTTCCCATGATTTCTAGTTTACAGGAAAGGTGACGCTTTTGTTTTTTTACCAAAGTGATGCTTTTGCGGAACAACATTGCTTTTTCCATACAGGGGTGCTTTTGAAATACAGTGATGCTTTTGTTTTTATGGTGTCACTTTTGTTTTATTACTAGAGTGACACTTTTGATAATAGTGATGCTTTTGACCTCACTAGTTTTTTGACAAGTACAACAAAGAATCACAATTTTTTTCACTAGAGTGATGCCTTTGAAATACAACGACACCTTTGTGGAACAATGACAGTTTTGTTGATTACCAGAGTGATTCCTTTGTTGGCTAGTGACACTTTTGCAAGGTAAAATAGAGAGCTATATTTTAATGTTTGCTTTGGTTTTCAATTTAATCCACTCCCTGGTTATTTACTAACTTCTGGTTTTTTTATGAGGCTAACTTATTTTCTAGATTTGAAAAGGAGCAAAATCTTGAAGTAAAAGGCATATTATCACTTGATTTATATTGTAAAAGTGTTTCAAACACTTATGGGATGATATAACCCATCATTTGTTACTTTATTTCATGTTTTGGGACAAATAGATTTCAATTGGGTTTAAAATTTACAATGCAATAATCTTTCAAAGTTGGTTAAAATTGAACCCATACATCCTCACCATTGCAATGTTGGTTAAAATTGAACAAATACAACTTCATACTTTAGTTTGGTGCTATTTAAAATGAATTCATCATTGCCTTTGAGGAATTAAAAAAAATGAGTCTATTGTGTGAGTGCTTTGCTTGTGTAAACTTGTAGTGTGTATCCACTCCCCTTGTGCTTCGTGTGATTTTGGGTGAAGAGAAATGCTCCAAGTCTATTAAATTTTTTGGTCACCCCAAGAACTTGCTACGTATCCTCCCCCCTTGGGCCTTGTGCAATATTGGGCAAAAAGAAATAGCATCTTTCTTGTCTTTTTAATATAAGGGCTTGCTAATGAGAGACATCCTGCAATGGAGAACTCATATAAGTGACTCTTAAACAAGCATGTTTACCGCATGAGCTATATAAAGGTTGTGAAATCTAAAGAAAGTAGCTTCAATCTATGATGGGAATAACATATTGTTCCTCATCCTCATCTGAATGTAATGAGTTGGGTAGGAACAACTAAAGTCTTAAGTGGCTTACGTTTGATCTATACATCTTGATGTTCATAGTTGTCATTAAACACTGCCTTAGCAACCTATTCTTGTTTTCTGAAACGTACTTTGAAGTAGTACATAGGAGGCACACCACTCCTATAAGTTACTTACCATGTCCAATTTTTGGTTGAGGCAATAAAGCAAATAGGGAAGGGACTCTTTTGCTTGGTGTGTCAAGATGGTACATTTCCTTGACATAGCCTATTTTTCCACTCCATCTTCACAGATTCATCATTTCTCAAGGAATGATGGTAAGCCTACCAAGAAGAACATACATACTCTATAGGGTTGTTATTGTTTATTCTTGTTGAGTCAATTTGACACATTGCTTGGTTCCAAAACAATTCAAAAAAATATTAACATGTTCTTCAAATTTCAAACCCTTTGGATTTAGTGTGAATACATTTGAAAAGCCCTATATTTCTGCTTGTCCCTAAGGATCTATTCTTTAGAGGCTTCTAAATATTTGGGATTATATCTCAATTCACACATTCCAAAGTTAACATAGGAGACTATGGCTTTAGCCTCTTGATTTTCACGTATTGGACCTTGTGGAAATGAAAGTTGCTTAGACATATACATTTTAGTTTGAACTTAATTAAGACATCTTGATGTGGTAATAAATTGATTTCACTAATCAAAACTTAACTCAAAATTGAACACACCACACATTGAGCTTATTTTCAAGCCATCCAAACTTCCAAGTAACAAAGTGACAACAAGGAAATGTATTGCCAAAAATTGAGTCAACGATCTATTATCCAAACATTGAGTTCTTAGGTTTATCACTTTAGAGGTAAAACATATTTTTCACTACCTTGGTATTGTAAAACAAAGGTCCCTTTTAGGTTAACACAATTGGATCAAATATCCCATCCATCTCCACACATTTTACATCCCACTCTACAAACAACTTTGAAAACTTTGGACACATCAATGTTCTAGACTTATGCTATCATCAAATCAATCCCCTAACTTAGCTATATGTGTGTAAATGAATCCTTTTCCATACACTTAGTTGAGTTAGTCATCATCCTTTTGAACAAGTCTATCTTAAAGGTCACAAGTCTACCTTTAGATCTAGAAGTTCATTAGCACCATTTATCCAAAACATCAAAACATTAGACCTTTAATTCTAAAGTGTTGTCCAAAGTTTAGAAACTTCATCGTCCATATCACTCACCAATTTCATCATCCACTCACATCACTAGTACGAAACAACTTAGAGGGTTCCTTTTATCAAAAATTGAGTCAACTAGAGAGTACCAACAATACAAATCTCAACACACCTCTCCCATAGTTGATCCACAATTTATGGTTACAACGTGATCACAATGCAAGAAAAACATGGAGAAAACTAAAACTACATCTACCACAAGTGATACCACCCAACAAGAATTTGATCCAAGGAGCCACTCTACCCCATCACAACAACCACCTAATCCATTAGACATGGGGTATGAGGTAGAAGATGTCATGAAAAATCCACTTGAGCTTACTGAGGAGGAACTCCTTGAATATCAACAAGATCCTAAACAAGCCATATCATCAACACTTTGATGAAGAAGAATTCTACACAATACATGCTAACTTTGGAAAAATACGGGGCTAATCTCCCTTTAACATTTGACATTGATACAATTAGGGAACAAACCTTAGAGAATGTGACTTCAAATCCTCCAATTTCCATCACACAACCCTTAGCACAAGTTATGACTCAATCCACCATTCAACCAACCCCATCACACACACCAAGTCAACCTTTGACTACAAGTCTTGCAAGTCAACTTACAACCAACCTTGGTCTCACAACAAATTTAGGAGGCAACACACTTTTTGGTACACACAACACCACCCTTCCATAACACATAAATTGGACACCAAAATTTAGTACCCAACCACATCCTTCCACCACCATTCTTGAAAACCCTCTACATCCACATGTACCACTTACATTCCATAACACAAAAATGGACTCGACTTTTCAAGTGCAACCATCTTCATCCACCACCACAAGTACCACAATTGTGCCTAATGTTACACAAGGTAATGTGAGCCAATTACCACATATAGAACAACAAGGGCAATTTAACACCCTCACACAAAGTCAACCATTAACACAATAAGGGACATCTTCATCTAATCACCCAATTGACCCATCAAATCAATTGGTTCCACAAAACAAATCGAACCCATGTGTCACAAATACAAATCAAAGCAACCCATTGGTCACAAATCCTATCAACCAAGGTAGCACCTTGGCCCCAAATCAAACACAACAAGGGAACCCTCAACATCACATAAATCAAGGGAACCCTCCCAATCAATTGACTCAAGGTCAAAATGTGTCATTGATATTGCAACATCAAATGACACCATCAAAACCATTGGCCCCCCAAGTCATGCAAAATAAAATGGGACCCCAAACCTACATTCCTCCACCCCAATAAACAATTTTACAAGGAATGATAGTGCAAAAAAACCCCCAAAATCTCATCCTACAATGACCATATCACAATCAAATCAACCCACAACTCACTCCCACCATGATCACTCAAAATCCACCTCATGTACCATAAAATCAAAACACTTCTACGTTGCAAGCACAACAAGCTCAAGCTTTGCAACAATAATAAGCCTATCAACAAGTGTTGCAACAAAAACAAGCCCAACAACAAGTGTTGCAAGCACAACAATCCTATCAACAAGCATTACAACAACAATAAGCTCAAGCACAAGCCTTGCAACAACAACAAGCTCAATAATAAGAATTGATTGTGCAACAACAATAGCAACAACAACAAGCCCAACAATAAGCATTGCAAGCACACCAATATGCACAACAACAAACACTTGTGCAACAATGACATCAAAAACAACATGACTTGTACTAAAATCCCCAACAATGTGCCAACATGCAAAAAATATCATAAACCCAAATGGGCAAGGAACATACACACCTCTAACCCTATCACCATCACCTTCACAATATCAAAATCCACCATATAACTCATCTACCATCCCACTATATACCACATATGCTCCTCCCCCAAATCCTAATGATGATTTGTCATCACAAATCAAGGTGATCATGCAGTAAATCCAAGACATTCAAATGGGGAAAACTAAGAAACCACATGCACAACAGAACTTGTGCCCATACCCCTTCGATATGAACATCACGATGATACCATTCCCACCTAGATTTGAAGTCCCAAAATTTGATAAATATAGAGGGTGAGGAAATCTGGTGGATCATATCAAAGAGTTCCACGTAATGTGCGTGGAGGTGGCTTACAATGATTCCTACTTAATGCACCTTTTCTTGAACAATTTGGCAAGCCCATCAATTGATTGGTTCTCATAGTTACCTCTAGGAATTCAAAACTTCCAACAAATAATTGATAGGTTCATAGATCATTTCTCCTTCAATATTGACATGGATGTGAGTTTGGAAGACCTATACACCCTCAAACAAAACAAGGGTGAATCCTTCACAAAATTCCTACAAAGGTAGAGGTAGAGAGCTAGCAAGAGTAAATGGCCTATTCCTGAAGAACAACAAGTAGGAATCATCATTTCCAATGTTTACATGGACCCATACTTTTAGTTAAAGATGCAATATGTCACAAAATATGAAAAGCTTATCCCTAGGGTCCTCAACATCAAGAGAGCCCTAATTTCATAGGGAACCACACAAGTATATAAACACAACCACACATCCACCAGTTTTAACAAGCCCCGCGTATGGGCTAAGAACAAGAATGTAATAAATGATGGTGTCGTTGGTGTTATAGTAGTCATATGTGCTCCCAGACAAACCACCAATCAACCAACCAAAACACACAAAAATGTACAAAAAAATAACACACCACCACCAAACAACCAAATCAACAAGACCAATGCACAACAAAGAGGACCACCCAATAGGAATAACTACCCAAAGCATAAATACACACCATTGGGGGAACCCATTGAAGTTGTCATGTAGAAGTTGGTACAATCAAACCTAATCATGCTCCCCAACTACCAAAAATATCAAGAACCTCAAGTTAAACCACCATGGTATAATGAAAAGGATCTTTGTGATTTCCACAAGATCAAAGGACATAAAAAATCAAGTTGTATGAATTTGAAGAACATAATCCAAGATTCATCAACAATGGGGACATGTCTATTGATAAACATGTAGGTAACAAAGACCTAAAGATATACAAGATCCCCATGCATGATCATAACAAAGGAAACGACAATGGAAAGGGGAAAGATTGCACAAATCTAGGTCATGTATATACCAACATAATCATATCTTGTGAAAATTTTATATCATTCGTCACCATCAAAGGACCTAGTGTGGAATGTGGAGTCACAACACAACATGGAAAGGTCAAAATCCAAGGAGCTTCATCACAACCTAGGGAAAAACCTACACTTCCAACATCAAATCCTAGTAGCTACAGTCTCCTAGATCAATTAAAGAAAACCCTTGCACATATCTCCATCTTAGAATTGTTGAAGCTATCCCTTGCACATAGGGAAATATTAGAAAAGGCCTTATTAGCTTCCTTTGTACCTAAGAATATTGATATTGAGCAGTTCCAAGCTATGATAGGGAATATCACCACTCCCCATATTCTCACCTTCTCAGAACAAGACCTCCCAACACAGTCATCGCACAATCATGCTTTGCACCTTAAGGTCGTTGTTCACAAGAATAAAATTAAGAGTACTAGTGGATGGAGGTGTTGGTATGAGCATTTTCACCCTTTAGTTAGTTAGAAACTTGGGTTACTCATAGGATGCTATTGAAAAGACAAAAGGAATAACCATAAGGGCCTACGATGATCAAGAGTGGGTGTCTCAAGGCATAATCAAGCTATCTATTCAAGTAGGACCTACCATTACTAAAACCACATGCCAAGTGCTTGATCTTGACCTTCCCTACAACATTCTTCTTGGTTGACCATGGATTCATGCCATACAAGTTGTAGCTTCCACATACCACTAATTTGTCAAATTTCCTTTTGAGGACAAAGAAGTTACCATCCATGGTGATCCTAAGCCCTTCTATTATTATAAAAATCTTGAAGCCAAATTCTACAAGTTCCCAAAAGTACTAAAAAATGATGATGGGACCACATCCTCCTCATTTGTTGACCCATCTTCCTTGGCTTCTACCTCAAAATCCAAAACACCCATTGTATAAAACATACCTAACATCAAGGCAATAATCAAGGACAATGATTGTGGGGATTATAACCTGAAGAAGGATACTTTGGTGCTTAGAGAGTTACCTCTTTCCCCTAAATCTCACTGGAAACCCCAACCTATCAACAAGGTAACTGAAACCATGAAGGTAGCATCCACCCCCTTCACCAAGTGGGGGGACTTGAATAAAGAGGTCATCGATGAAGAAGATGTATCCAAATTGCTATATTAGGAGAACCTACCCATGCCCATTTTTCCAATGGAAGATGATAACAAGGGACTACAACTAATGATGGGATGGGGATATAACAAGAATGAAAAGCTAGGGTAGAATGACAATGATTTGCTAGAACCCATCGTTCTTGAGAGACGACCGAAGAATCTTAGCTTGGGATGTACCACTAGCAAGGTGACCCTTCTTGGCAGGGGTACTTCTAATAAATAGGTTGAGGCTTCCTCTTGGTTACCTACATCATGTGATAATACCCTAGAGATGACTTTCCCCTTGATGTCACTGACTTGTTTTAGGATACCTTCATATTCATGATAACCACAACATCCTTTACCCCAAACATCCAAATCTCTAAACTAAAGCTAGTATACCCCCAACTAATCGACTAGGTCCAACAAGGACCACCAATTCTGAATGTGTTAAAAAATGATGAAGTGATCTCTGGATTTATGGGACCCTGTGACAACTTTTCATGTGGTGATCATAAAGTAGGATTTGATATTGAGCTAGATACATAGGTGCACTATGAGGAGAAAATTGAATCCCTCAATCGAAAAATAAATGACATGAGAATAAGGTGTAGATCTTTAAGTGAAAACCACACTGTGACACTTTCTGACCAAAAAATAGTAAAAAGAAAGGACACATCTGATGATGAAAACCTCTCAGAGGCACCAAAGGATGAGGAATTCAATCTCCCCTTAATGCAATGCATCTAGAGAAATCAGTGGTACTGGCGAAAAAAGCTACTCTAGTGAATGTGGGAATGAAGGAGGTGTAGACACTAAAAATTGTCCTTTGCCTATGAACCCACCATTTCATGTCAATTCCTCCTTCTACTTGCATAATTAAATAATTTTAATTATTTAATTATCTTTTAAGGTCATATTCCTCTATTAATTAAATAATTCTTAATTATTTAATTAATCCATTTTTTCCTTTATTATTGCCTTGATTAATTAAATAAAATTTGTTTATTTAATTACGTCACTAATTAGCCCCTTCCTTTCTATAATTAAATAAATGCTTATTTATTTAATTATTGTCATTTTTCTACTATAATTAAATAATTATTTTAATTATTCTCATTTTTCTACAATAATTAAATAATTATTTTAATTATTTAATTATTCATTATCCTCTTCTAAAATTAAATAAATTTTACTTATTTAATTATTTACTAATTTGTCATTTTCAGCCACTTTTGAATTAAATTATTATTTAATTTAAAAGTCAACATGTCACACGTCTTTTATAATTAAATAATGCTTTTATTATTTAATTATTCACCTTCCCTCCCAAATTAAATAATTTTATAATTATTTAATTTTCTCCAACAACCTCTTTTTCTATGTCAACCTCATTATCCGTGCCATTTTTATCTTCTCTTGTCTCATTCATTTTCCACCCTTGATTGAATTATCTTATAATTCAATCTTAGCCATTAATCCTTATCATTGCCCTAATTTTCCCTAACCCTATTTCATACTACAACTTTCAATCCTGGCCATTGATTAAGACATCTTATTGACATCCAATCTTAACCATCAATCCAAATAAGACCTTACCTATAAATCAACCCTCTCATAAGCCATTTGGGGGTTGATTCTTCAAATATCTTTATGCTGCCAAAATATTTCTTGAATCATTCATCCATTTATGTCTATCATCATTCATCTATCATCTCCATCTTAATGTTATATTGTTGAATTAAGCAAACAACATATCAAATCAATCGAATCATTCATCTATCATTGCGTCTACTTGAGGTATTGAAGATTTGGATTAGGTAATGCATATTATTTTATCATTTTTATTTTATCCAAAATTTTCATATACATTTTGGTGAACCCAATGTGGACCCCCTAATTGATTTTTAGCTCAATATTTTGAAATTTTTTGAGGAATTTTGGAGTTGGATCCTTTTTGCTGCAGGTTTTGCATCATTTTGGGACAAACCCTTAGTTTTCAAAGATTTGACCATATCTCTCAAATGGCTATGTATTTTCTTACAAAAAAATTTATACGGGTTGGTGACAATATCAAGAGATTTTAGTCCAAAAATAAGATTTTTTGGAGCTATTTTTAATTTTTTATAATTTTTTGTTATTTTTCATGAAAAAATAATTTTGAGAGAAAATTAAAGAATTTTTTGGATTTATTTATATTTATGGAAAGCTCTCCAAATTATAATATGTGTATGTTCTTTATATTTTTAATTTGGATGAAAAATAATTAGACAAAAAATAGACCTTTGAAAATTAGGGTTTTACAAAGATTTGCTTATATCTCACAAACAGTTGTAGACATTTTCACAAAAAAAATTCTATAGATTTGGGATGATGTCAGGCGCCTTCAGTCCAAAAATTAGAATTTTTGGACTTGTTTTTAATTTTTTATAATTTTTTAATGATTTTTCATACAAAAAATAATTTTGGGTGCAAAAAAGCAATTTTTTTGGATTTCTTTACATTTTGGAAATCTCTAGAAATTTTAGTAAGGGTCTGTTCTCTATGTTTTTATTTTCTATGCCAAAAACATTTACAAAAAATATATTTTTCTTGACTAGCTAACCCTCTAATATTAGTGATCAATTATCTTGTTAGGAATTTGGCTAAGTTGTTGTTAGTTTTGTGAATGTGCATAAAAAATAAACACTTAAAAGGAAAAATTGGATCAAGTGGACAAAAATTTGGAGCTAAAGAAAGTCTAGGTGCACACATTCCCTCTTTCATCTCTTAATCTTGTTTGTCACACATTTGGATTTGGGGCTTACAACGAACATCTTGTTTGCAATCGCACTTTGAGATTGGGCTTAAAAAGAACCATTTTATTCCATCACACATTTTGGCTTTGGGTTAAAAATAACAAGTGCTTCCATTGTTTTCTTACACACATTTCATTTCTAAAGGAAAATTAATAACTGTGAGTGTGAATCAAGTGTGTGTGTCCTCCAAAACACCTCACTTGGTTCGCTTTTGTCATACCCTTCTTAGGAGGCCTACTTGGAGCACACACCCCTCCAAGGGACGACCTCAATCAAGGTGTGAATCTAAAGAAATGCCTATTTGGGGGTTGAAATATTGTCACTATTGGCTAAGCCCCAAAGAACTTTATAGCTTTGGGAAGTGAAGGTGAAGGATGGGTTACCCCTTTCTCCCAGCTGTGTGGTAGGATTTTGTTTTCAAATCATCCTTAGTCAACCTTGTGTATCCTAGCTTGAGACCTAACTAGCCATACCCACTTGACTAACATTAGTATTGTTGTTGTGTATGCAAGTGTTTGCTTAATCATCACATCTAATCTTGAAAGACAAATTTATCATTGTGTTTGGTGTGTGTGTTCATGCATTTATATGTGATATCTTGTGTTTGATATTTCCCAAGTCAAACTTTCAATAAACATTTTCCACTTCATCCAATCTTTCCAAGCCAAATCATTCTAGTCATTCAAACTCACATACTAATCATTTTGAATTAATATCATTTTACACCATGCCAACATTAGAAGACATAGCACAAAAGCTTTTTCACATACTTTACAAAGCTCAAACAAGCCAATCACCTTTAAACCAACAAACCATTCAAGGAATCCATGACATGATCCAAAAAATTCAAACAAACCAATCATCTCAAATGCAAAAACTCATAGCACAATCCCAATACCTCATGGCCACTTGTCAAATCCAACAAGCACATCATCAAGTCCAATCACCACATCAACAAATTTCACATTAATCCTATGTCTCACCTATATCATCATATCAACCTCATCCATCCATTTATCATGTTACCCCTTCATCAACCTATCACAATTCTTCTAATGTCAAATCTTATCCATATCAATCCACCTCTCAACAATCATTATCCTATGCAACCCCTCCATCATTATCACAATAAAAATTCATACCACAACAAGTACAAACACCATTCCAACCTCACACACATTCAACCAAAATCCTATGTGTCACCTTCGTCATCATTCCAACCTAACCCATCTACCTATCATGTCAATTCCACATCAACATATCCACCCATATCACAACAAGAACATAGGATCCCAAGTCCACCTTGGCAACAAAATCAAGAGCCTTTCAATTCTCATGCTTCATTTGACAAGGGGAACACCAATATAGTTCATGCACCTTATAAATTTATCATACCACCATCCAATCAAATTCCTATCCTTAAGCCACCATATCCTAGTCCTAATCCATTGGCTTCTACACCTTCTAACCAATCAAACTCTTCATTACCCCCACCATCATCTAATCCTCCATCAACTCTACGCCCTAAATTCAAAATTTTCAAAATTAAACCTATGGCATTACCCAAATCCACCCATCCACCTACAAAGGATGTGACCCAAGGGCTACTAGCAAGGAATCAAACATTTCCATGTCATCCAAATCATATGTTTGAACCTACCAAAGAGTCTTCAAACATCATACTCATTCTTACAACCCCATTATGTAGTCTCCTCCTTGAGCCCATTCAAGAGTCATCCCCTTCCACTTCCATTCAAGCAACCCAAGAGTTATATCAAGAGTCTACTCCCATGCATGGAAACATCAAACCCTAGTCCTAATCAAGGTCAAACCACTTTCATCCAACCTATCCATAATCTATATCTTTTCTATGATCAAGATGATATCCATAATGATTAAGATCCTATCACTTCACCTATCCAAGAGCAAGATATACCAAATGCACCTTCACCTAGTCCTATCTATGATCCATCAACATCCACTTTCCTTGATGATACATATGCCTCCCAAGCACACATATAAGATCAAACAAATACCTTGGATTTGAATGAACACATTGCTAATCAAGATCCTAATGATCTTCCATCACCCACTATCGACCTCGTTGCAAGTCCTCCATCATATCCTATTGGTATTTTCACCCTCATTTATGAATGTTCCTCCTTAGAACAACAACACCCATTATCTTCCCTTGCTTCATTTTCTCCATTGAATAAGGAGCTCACGTTTAGTGTTCCACCTACACCTACTCCCATTGTCCATTACATACTCCAAAACATGAACCACCAAGGTAAAGGTCTAGACCTTCATGAACAAGGTATGTTGGAGCCCATCCATGTCAAAGTCCCTCCACGCTCTTATGACCTTGGATATACAGCCCAAGGACACCAATCTCAAGATGTTGGTATTTCCACCATGCCTCCCAAGTCCACTTTCCATCATGAATCCTATCATACACCTAAAACATATGTTTCCATCCATCCTCCATCATCCTACAAATGTCAAAAGCATGTGACCATACACCTTCCACCATCAAATTTTCCACCATTGCTTCCAACTCCTAATATCCCTCCATCTAATCTACCTCCATTGCTCCCAACACCTAATATTCCTACCATCCAATCCACTTATCCATTTATCCATAAATACCCTAACATTCCTAATCATGACCAAGCAATGCACACATTGTCTAAATATGAAGGTTCCACTCATTCCACCATACCCATGGGATTCACAAGCAAAAATTTCAATGCCTCTACCTATAAATCCAAAAATCCTAAAAATCCTCATGCCTTAGGGCACAAAAGCAAATAATCAAAGGAAAATACAGATCTAAAAAGTTATATAAGCCCATACCTCCAAAAGTAAAGGCCAAAACTAAAATGGTTTGGGTCCCTAAGAAAAAGGAAAGCAATTCAAATGAGGCATCTACATCAAAAAATTCCCAACCACCCACTTCCACCTCACATTCCCACTCTATTCAAGAATCTCATATTCCATCCCACAAGAAAAATAAAAGTCATAAAAATACTAAGTCTATGTGGGTACCTAAAGCACTTCATCACCCATCTCCTAAGCAAACATCTCCATTGCTTCCTACGCCCTGTCCACATCAAAAGCTTCAACGTTTATCATAGCGTGTGAAACCATTGGTCATGGTTCCCTTCCATTTCACAATAATTCCACATACCTCCATCTCCTCACCCTTCACTCATTATCCTACGTATCTCCCCCACCACCTTCCTATGGTCTATGCTTTTGGCTAAGTCTCCCCATTCATATTTTGCATAAGTCCTATATAATCCCTATCATAATCCACCATCTTCCCTACATAATCCCTTTCATAATCCACCATCTTCCCTACATAATACACTATTTTCCTCCATAATCCACATCATAATCCATTATCTACCTAATCCATCTCCCTCTCATGCATTCCCCTACCAACATCTATGAGCACATTTGACATGGTCCATGCAATGACATCGATCTCTAGTGGGACTATCACCTTTCATGGAACTAGACACTTGAGTCCCTCATTCATAACTCCCTATCTCATCCAAATCTTCTAAAAAAATAAAATAAATTAAATTAAAGAGAAATCCCTTCGTCCAATGGTGAAAACCTAGTAAACATGCGCCTTCGATAAGTACCATGATGAAAACCTAGCAAATAGGTGTCATGTGTAGGTTGATCTTATATGCCACTTACACTTGGGGGCACAATGTCTCATCTATCCAACCTATCATTTTCATGTCATATCATTTTATCTTACCATCCTACCATCTTTAGCCATCATACATACCTATCATATTGAGTCCACTCATCCTCCCTTCCTCCTTTTGATCTTGATGAAGATATAGGGGAAAAATGTTGAAACATGTTTTGGGTATCTCTTGACATACCTCATCCTTCCAAACAAGCCTATCATTATCCTATTGTCATAAGCTTTGTCATGAAAAATCCTAAGTCCTGTACCTTGAATGGGGCATGTTATTCCTATGTGATGTAGTCTTTGGAGATCACATCCTTGCTCTCTTATGATGCATACATCCATTCCATCCATCCATCTATCATGAGCCTTTTATCCCTTATCCTATCACCCACCCTTTCATCCATCAATCCCATCTATCTCCTTGCACCTAGACTTGGTTTTCCCTTGTCATTGGTATTTAGCACATAGGCTACCCAAATTGCCTCCATTGACATCTCAAAATATTTCAAAAATCCAAAAAAATAAAACATTTCAAAAATCCAAAAAAATCAAAATATCCCAAAAATCCAAAAATAAAAACATTTTGAAAATCCAAAAATCAAAACATTTCAAAAATCCAAAAAACCAAAACATTTCAAAAATACAAAAAAATAAAAATATCCCCAAAAATACAAAAAAATAGAAAAAATAAATCCATAAAAAATACAAGCAATAAAATCAAACCAAATCACTTCTTCCAAATAATTCAATGCATCAATTCAACTCCAAATCAATCTTCAAATTATCAATCAAACAATCCTCTAACCAAATCACTTCAATCTAAATAATTCCAATCACATCAATTCTTCTATTCAAATCCTTTCATCCAATAAAATCATCAAATAAATCATCATATCATTCCAAACCACTTCTTCAACTCAAATCAATCATCAATAGAATCATTTCAAGCAATAATACAAATGTAAGTTGATCCTTAATCCATACTAATCAAGTCGATCAATCTTGCCAAATTATCCAATCACATCCTTTGGTCTTGATCCTAATCTTGTTGTAAACCCAATTAATCAAATTCAATCAGTCAATTATCAATCATCCTTGTGTTGATCTAGGGATATGTTGTTCCCCACAATGACAACACTATCATCATCAATCAAAATCAATCAATCAATTACTCATTGGTTTGCAGCTTGACAGGGGCAATGCCTTGTTTATTTTTGTATCATTTGTGCATGCTTTCTTGCTTGTTTGTGTGTGTTATCATTTTTATCTTGCATTTGCATCAAATCTGAATTATTCGAGCTAATATTCATGTTTTGTATCTCGAAAAGGTTGTATTACGCTGGGGCACGAGACACATTGTCACCTTGGTCCTTATACCTTGGTGCATCATGTCTAGTGTTACATCAAGCATCATGTTTGTTCACTTTCTTGTAGCAAAACGTATCATTCATCTCCTTCATCCACTTCCTATCTTGTATCATTCATCTTGTCCCTCCTTATCATTTCATTTTGAGAGCATACCCATTTTTGTCCAACCCGCCTATCCTCTCGAGGGGGCATCATCATCCCATCATCATCCTATTCTTATATCATCATCATCCCACTCTTATTTCATCATCATCCTATCTTTCTATCATCATCCATTTTCCTCTATCCATACCTCAACTTCTTTGAAATGATGTTACTCGACACAAAGCTCATCATTTGGAACATCTCAAAGAGGGGCAAAATGTAGACACTAAAAATTGCCCTTCACCTATGAACCCACATTTTTGTATCAATTCCTCCTTCTACATGCATAATTAAATAATTTTAATTATTTAATTATCTTTTAAGGTCATATTCCTCTATTATTTAAATGATTCTTAATTATTTAATTAATTCATTTTTTCCTTTATTATTCCCTTGATTAATTAAATAAATTTAAGTATGTCACTAATTAGCCCCTTCCTTTCTATAATTAAATAAATGCTTATTTATTTAATTATTGACATTTTTCTACTATAATTAAATAATTATTTTAATTATTTAATTATTCATTATCCTCTTCTATAATTAAATAAATTTTATTTATTTAATTATTTACTAATTTGTCATTTTCATCCACTTTTGAATTAAATTATTATTTAATTTAAAAGTCAACATGTCACATGTCTTTTATAATTAAATAATGCTTTTATTATTTAATTATTCACCTTCCCTCCCAAATTAAATAACTTTATAATTATTTAATTTTCTCCAACAACCTCTTTTTTTGTTCCAACCTCATTATCTGTGCCATTTTTATCTTCTCTTGTCTCATTCATTTTCCACCCTTGATTGAATTATCTTATAATTCAATCTTGGCCATTAATCCTTATCATTACCCTAATTTTTCCCTAACCCTATTTCATACTACAACTTTCAATCGTGGCCATTGATTAAGACTTCTTATTGACATCCAATCTCAACCATCAATCCAAATCAGACTTTTCCTATAAATCAACCCTCTCATAAGCCATTTGTGGGTTGATTCTTCAAGTATCCAGGTTATGCTGCCAAAATCTTTCTTGAATCATTCATCCATTTCTATCTATCATCATTCATCTATCATCTCCATCTTAATGTTATGCTGCTGAATTGAGCAAACAACATATCAAATCAATTGAATAATTCATCCATCATTGTGTCTAATTGAGGTATTAAAGATTTTAATTAGGTAATGCATGTTATTATTTTATCATTTTTATTTTATCCAAATTTTTCATATACAGGAGGCACCTAAGATAACCTTTTATGCAAAATCCTTATTAGATGAAGAGCAGACAAACTTAGTAGTGTTCCTCAAAGAGCGGAGGGAAAAATTTGTGTGGTCCTACACAGATATATGCTTGGACTCAATCCTAAAGTGGTTGTACACCACATAGCAATTTATCTTGAAGAAAAACCAATAAAACAAAAATTCAAAAAGATGCACCCTCAAATAGCATTATTGGTTAAGCTATAATTACAAAAACTTCTTAACGTTGGATTCATCCGACCAATAGACTATCCTGAGTGGGTTTCCAACCTAGTGCCAATCTCCAAACTCACTAGGGGTGTCAGAATATGCATAGACTTTAGGGACTTGAACAAAGCACATTTGAAGGATGACTTTCCTCTTCCAAACATCGATATCATTGTCGATTTAATCACGTAGGACATGAAATTTTATCACTCATGGATAGATTTTTGTTGGTGTAAATAAATTCTTGTACCTATTTAATTCATTACTAGGGGAATTATTTACATTTTAAGTTTACTTAGGTCTTAGGAATCTTTCTAGAAGGTGTTAGTTGTCATTTGTTGTTATCTTATCTTTTGACTTGTAACACATGTGAACCTAGGTAGTTGTGATAAGTTGTCTCATGTCATATGATTAAGACACTTGTCATAATATTATGACATCTTGTATCTCACCTTGGATATATAACCAAGGGGTTTCTACTACATTGTACAAACATCAACATTGAATCATAATTGATAGGAACTTCAGGAGCTCATATCTTACTCCTACGGTAACTTTTTTAGGTGCAATTTTTTTTGAAAGTGCATAATTTTTTGTGTACTTCTCAATGGTATGATCAGATTGATCTCATTTTGTACCAAAAATTGTACTTTATTCTATGGCCTATTTTGACATCTATAAGCACTAAGATCAAGTATAGCTTACTGTTTTTGGCATCTAGCAACTGTAAACACACTAAATATAAAGTGCCAAATCATATATTGCTTGGGGGGTTTCCTAATTGAGTGATTTGGGGGGGTCTCTTGGTGCATTATTTTGATTTGTTTTCCTATGCTCTCTCATTTTCATGGATCATTCTAAGGTTCCTTTGCTCACATCATATAATTATTCAACATGGCATCAAAATGCATGGAGTACTCTAATGACTGAAGGTCACTCTTTATATGTTGAAAATAAGGTACTTGAACCTATAGATGTAGATAAAAAGATAAAATGGATGATTAAATATACCAAAGCTCTTGGATGTCTTCATAGGTCCTAGTTTCTCAAGATTTGTTGTTTCAAATTGAATCATGTAAAAATTCTTATGAATATTGGGATAAATTGGAAATATTGTATGGTACTACAGATGAAGTAAGAGGCTATCAAATTGATAATGAATTGATGATCCTTGATCCTAAGAACTTTGACAACATCCAAGACTGCATCACTAAGGTTAATGATCTAAGAGAGCAATGTAAAGCATGTGGAATTGATAAGAAGGAAATTCAGTTGGTCTACAATACAATGAACAAACTTGGTCTTGATTTTGCTTCCTGTATTTCTAACTTTCATACTCATAGATTGACTATTGGGTCTGCATATACTACACTTTCATTTGCATCATTTTTTGGGATGTTGATACATGAGAAACAAAAGCTTATCTCAATGGATCTCATCAAGACTTCTAAATCTTAGGCATCATTGGTTAGTCAGGTGAAAGAATCATAATCAAATAAGAAATAGAAGAAAGAAAAGAATAATCAACATTCAGATCAAGCAAAGAAAAAATCCTCTTCTAAAGGGGAATCATCTAAGGAGAGGCCTACTGGTGCATATTGCAAGAAGGATGGACATGAAGAACACTATTGTTATAAGAAGGATATTGATAAGTTGAAACATATTCTCAAAAGGAATGACATTTATTTTCCTTCTAGAATGTCTAAATCACCTCCTTCTTCTTCAAAATAGTCTAAAAAGGAAAAAGGTCAAGCTTCTACATCAGGAAATAAAGGACACACTCTTTGCAATTTTCTAGGTCATGGATCAGGGAGATGACTTCTAGATTTAGGAGTATCTCATCATATGGATCTTTGTAGTCTATATTCTCTTCTTTTAAGCCTTGTACTATGTCTCCTATCTTGATGGGAAACAATACATTCATGAGTGTAGTTGGGAAGAGGTCTATTAGTTTTGGGGACAATACTTTTTAGGATGTTTTGTGTGTTCCTCATTTGATGAACAATCTTATTTCCACATATCATATTACACATGGTGGAGATGGAAAAACTATGGAGTTCACACCTGATTCAATCATCATTCAAGACTTGGAGAGTCAAGAGATCATTGCTATTGGGGTGGTTGATCATTCATCTCAGTTGTATACCTTTGCAGATTTTGTTTTTGATGATGACATTTTTCCTTTGACTATTGATTACACTTCTAATGTAAACCATGGTTTAGAGGAGACATTTAGCTTCTTGAACTTGGGAGTTCGCACTTCATATCCAGTTCTTTAGTCATGCACTTCATTTCCTCCATCTATTGTTGTAGTTGATGATGCTTGTGATTTAACAGTTTTGGTTCCTTGTGATTCAGTGCAACATGATATATATATATTGTCTTTCAGATTTGACTACTTTGGATGGCTTCTTGATAGGTATTTTAGACTTGATTGTGGAGTCTCATATTGCAAATTTAGGAGACATCATTGATGACATTCATCTTCTCTTTGATAGAGAAGATCCTTCTTCAGTTGTTGTGAGGGAAAACCTTGAACCTCTTGTTCATTCTCTACATGATCATTCTTCGCAATTTGACGTGACTGTAGATCCTTTTGGAAAAAAATTGGAGGAGGCTTCTTTGTCTTCAGAGGGGATATCTTTCTCTTTAGATCATGTTCTACATTCATCTCTACTAGATTTTGGATTGTCATCTTCAATAGTGTGGCCTAGAATGCATGTTTGGAGTGTTTCAACTTTCAACATCGACATGGAGACACTTGAGCATGCTTCAAAGACATCATCCATCATCCATATTCTTAACATCCTACATATAATCTTGGTTTTGTTTCTTCCTAAGGGGATAAATGTTGCTCGACAAGATTGGATCATCTTCAACATTCAATTTCGAGCTTCTACCATCATTGTAGGAGACTCAGCATTGAGGGGGGGATACATTATCTCTCTTCTTCTTCTCTCTTATGGGAGGTATTTTTCCTCACATGGGGTTTTGGCCTTCTCATGCATCATTGAGAACATTTCATTTTTTGTATTTCATCTCTCTTTTGGGGAGGAGTTTTGTCCCATTGGGTTTTCTCCTTTTCTTCATTTGTGAGAGATTTTGTTTTCATATTTACATGGGTACCTAACATGGCCTTGTAGCTAGGACCTATTCTTGCATCTTTGTGTCATTTGCATAGTAATAAACTACTCCCTAAGTTGCACTTAAAGGGGGGTGTTGGTGTAAATAAAGTCTTGTACCTAGTTAATTCATTACTAGGGGACTTATTTACATGTTAAGTTTACTTAGGTCCTAGGAATCTTTCTAGAAGGTGTTAGTTTTCATTTGTTTTTATCTTCTCTTTTGAATTGTAACACATGTGATGTGATAATTGTCTCATGTCATATGATTAAGACACTTGTCATGATCTTATGACATCTTATATCTCACCTTGGCTATATAACCAAGGGGTTTCTACTACATTGTACACACATTAACATTGAATCATAATTGATAAGAATACAATTTATTCTTGCCATATTCATATTCTCTCTTTGTGCTTTCCATTTGACCTCTAGATCTTGGCAAACTATCTCCATAGCCAATTCTAACAATTTTTAGGTTATAACCAAATCATGATCGCTAAGGAGGACCAACACAAAACAACATTCACATGTCCATGGGGAACATTCTGTTGGAATATGATGACGTTTGGATTAAAGAATGTTGGAGCAACCTATCAGGGGGCAATGACCCTAATCTTTCACAACATGATCCACAAAACTATTAAGGACTATGTAGATGATATTCTAGCTAAATCAAAGATGAGGAAAAGGTATATAGAGGTACTAGGACCAATCTTCGACATGCTCTAAGAATACAAGGTCTGACTGAATCTGAAAAAGTGTCTTTAGGGTCATGTTAGGCAAGCTTCTTGGGTACATAGTGTCACAAAGAGGGATCAAGATAAACCCAACCAAGGTAAAAGAAATCCTAGACATGGAGCCACCACAAATAGTAAAATAGATACGAGGTCTACAAGGAAGGTTAAAATATATTAGAAGATTCATAGTGTAGCTTTCATAAAGATCCACCCCTTTTCTCACCTTTTCCACAAAGGGATAACATACAAGTGGAATGAGAAATGCGATAAATCCTTTCAACAAATCAAGGACTATCTATTGAAACCTCCTGTTCTCATACCACCAATACTAAACAAGCCTTTGATCTTGTACATCTCTACCACATCAAACTCTAGGTGCTCTTCTTGCCCAACACAATGAAATAGCAAAGGAAAGAGCAATCTACTTTATCAACAGGACTTTGGTGGGATATGAAATGAACTACTCATCCATCGAGAAGGCATGTCTAGAAATAGTCTTTGCTTCACAAAAATTCAGACACGATATGCTTTCACATCAAATCAAGCTTATTACTAAAATTGACCCATTAAAATATTTGTTGTTCAAGGCAACTCTCACTGGGTGAATGGCTAAGTGGGTAATGATCTTAACAGAGTTTGAAATAGAGTATGTGGAGTGCAAGGCTATTAAGGGGTATGCAATTGTAGACCAACTGGAAAAGGAACCCATCTATTTAGAAAATCTATTGGTGTCTAAATTTCCTGATGAGTCAGTGTTTGTCCTCGACATAGTGAATCAGTGGAAGATGTACTTTGGCAGATCATATACCCAACACAGATCAAGTGCAAGAATTCTCTTCATCACCCCACAAGGTGATTTTATTCCAAAATCATACCAACTATCATTTCCATGTACCAACAACATTGCTGAGTATGAAGCTCTCATAACGGGGTTAAGAATAGCAGTTCAGTGGCAGATATAGGAGTTAAAGGTCTTTAGGGATTCACAACTGATCATTAATCAATTCAATGACGATTATCAAACCAAAGATGATAAGCTAACACCTTACAAGAAGATGGTAGAAAATCTTAAGGACTTCTTCATTGATATAACATTTGAGAAAATACCCTGTGTAAACAATTGAGCAGTTGATACAATGGAAACCATTGGGTCTTTGTTAGACATGCCGCACACTGTTCTTCAATGCAAGTTCCTTGTAAACCAACTTCTCGTACCAACTTTCGAGATACCTGAATTTGAATCTGTGTGTGAAATCATTGGTTCCGGTTCCCTATGGTTTCATGAGATTTTCACCTACCTAAGCAGAGGTATCCTTCCCACTAAAACTACCACAAACTTTAAGAAAACCTTCATCAAGAAAGCATCCCGATTCGTCATCCTAGGTATTACCTTATATTGACAAAGCATTGAGGGAAGATTATTACGATGTCTCAACCAAGAGGAAACCTTAACCATGTTAATAAAAGTGCATGAAGGCATTTGCGATTTGCATTCTAGTGGTATGACCTTATTCAAGAAATTGTTGAGGATAGGGTATTATTGGCAACCATGGAATAGGAGTGTTACACCCCAATTATGAAGTTACTATTTACTATTACTACATAGGGTAAATATAAATGTAATGTGAATTCTAGAGATGAATAAATTATGCTTGTACCTTGTTATCAATATGAATGTTATCTCATTTGATGTTATCTCAGTTGATGTTATTCATGGGGAAATAATGCATATATGTGAATGAATGGTTATTGAATTATTATTCTAACATTGGAGATGCATATATATATGACATATGTTGTGAAAAATTGGATGTCGTGTGCATGTGTTAGTGGATGTAGGTATGTGTTCCATTCCTCCAAGCAGAGGGGAAGTATCACTTAGGAGAAGATCTTGGTCGGGTAACCAGTAAAAGTAAACTATTTGAGCATATACACACACCACATTAGAATGATTGAGTTGAGTCAATTTGTGGGTAGATGGTAAGTCATCCTTAGCTGATATGTCTACAATTGAGAGTCTTGTTTACTACTGCATGCATTATTGGGTGATGTTTATCTTTTGAGCTTTTGAGATCTTTCTTGTACTATTACGATTATATTGACAAGTGGATGTACGTGGAAGTATGTGTATATATATACATGCATGTCAGTGGGATCTAACGACATGCATATGCATATATATAGATATATCACATGTAAACACTTATCAATATGATGGTAATCGTGAATGCCTATATGTGAATCAGATGTGAACATATAGTATATACATGTATCCATATGTATATGTATATCGATACATGAGTACGTTGGAAAATGGAAAAGCTCATACATATGCATCGATATAGATATACCTACATATACATGTACATATAAGCATATACATTTATACATACATATATATATATATATATACATTCAATATAATGTGTTTATTATATATATTATCTTGATTGTACTCTTATATATATATTGAATGTATGTTTTACATTATTGGCTTACGATATATATATATATATATATATATATATATATATAAATACATGATGGTATATTAATATATATATGTATATAGTATATATATTATATATAATAATAATAATATATATTTAACATATTATATATGCTAATAGAGATCGACTATCACTTACTTTGATAGAAGCCGATTTATAAAGGTTGTTCATAATCGATAAAGACTATGATATTGGAGGTCGATTATAGTCATTATAGACTAAGTTTTAAGAGGCTGATAAAAAGCTTGTGACTATTTTGTGAAGTCGTTTCTCACTCTTTCTGCCATGTGATATGAGAAACTTACATTACATTTGAGTTGCTGTTGATATTGATGGACTTAGTTGACGCCTAAAGTAATGATCTACTTTGACTTAGTAAAGGTTTCTGCTATGATACTTACATTTGTTTAAGACTTTGTCAAACCTATTTATCAACTTAAGCCGACTCATCTTCTTTGCTAGTCAATATTACTTGTTGATTGACTATTTCTTCTGGCATTGGAACTGCGCCAAATAAGTGGGGAGTGTGGTTGAAGTTGGTGCCACCTCTGGAAACCAAAGTGTTGTAGATGTCTACAGTTTGAATTGAGCATATGCAAATTGAATAAGTCTTTAGATTGTTATCAATAAGCAAGTCGGCCTGTAGGTGATTATGTTGAGTATTAAGCTAGGAAGTCACCAACTTTCTGCTGTGTTTCACGTGTTGTTTTGCATGGAGCTTGCTATCCATTAACATGCCTAAACTATAGGCTATGAGGTTACCAAGTTTCTCTATAAATAGCTAAACCATTTCATTTGGAATGGACACATTCTTCCATAAGATTTCACACATTTTGCTATTCCTATTTCTGCATTATCTCCATCCATACTTTGTTTACATTGAGAGAGAGAAAGGGAGTGAGTTTTATTTAGTTTGTGAGGGAATTTTTTTTGAGAGGAGTAAGCTGTAAAATTGAGAGATAGAGTTTATTTGTGATATTCTTGAGAGGTTGTTTATCAAGCTTGTTGCTGTTGGAAAGGGTTGCATTGCTGCCATTTGTTTTGGATAAGCGATAACATGCATGGGGATCTCTTCTTTGTTATTTTACTATCCATTGAAGGAAATACCTATGCATAGCTTAAGATAGCCTTAAGTCAAATAGGCCTTGAGTATTGTATGTGATAAATGAATTCATTCGAAGTACTGAACGAAAACACTTTGGCCAAAGTAGTATGAATGTTAGAGACTCCACTCTAGATTGTGTGACTACCGAGACTACACTGTCAGTTCACCATGATCTAGTATTATATGCTAGTTCTAGATTGTGAGATTACAAGGTTCTAGTTATGTAGGACACAACACTATGCTCAGTTGGTTGTCATTATCGGTTATTATACCAATCTCTTCGTCAAAGGGAAGGGCCATATATTGAATGATAGATGTGTGAGGGACTACATTATGAGTCTTTGGTTGGTAGAAAAGTGCTTGAGTGATGCTTCTCCTCCATAACAAGTGATAGAAGAACCAAGATTTGAAAGGAAGGATCCTGGACCGTCTTACATCTATTTGTTCTAAATCTCATTGGACTATGCATGTAAATATATGCTTTCTTACATTTATGTATTTTATGGAATGAAATGGAATTTATGTTGTAATATGTTATGCATCTTGATTGAAAATTATCAATAAAGAAAATAATTTTTTTTATTGCAATGGCTTGTTACTTAGTTTATTTACTCAAAAGGTAAAACTTAGAAATTTTTACTTCATCGAAGGGTTAGTATGTTACATGTGGTATAAGAGCTATCAAATTTAGCTCTAGAACCTATAAGCTCATCATTCTTTCCATCCAATGTTATCTAATGTTGTGAATTATTGTGCTAGGATGGTGCATCTCAAATTAATGACTCGCAAGTCAATAATTGGAAACGAGTGACACCTTAAGACCAAGAAGGAAAGGGAAGCCATCGTTAGAACCATAGAAGGAACCAACTATGATAATTCCTTCTAGTTTAGTGATACTGAAAATTTTAGTCACACACTTTCTTGGATCAATTATGTGAAGACAAAGATGAAGATGGAGGCTATGTATAACTACCTACAAACCATCTCACTAGAAAAGTATGAGTCATTACCACTTTCTAGGGATATGCCTTCAAAAGGAAGTGTTAGTCTAGCATTCATCTTTTAGGGATCCTAGAGTTCTACCATTGTTTGAAGTAATAGTAATTTAGATTTGAACAACGAATTTGAGGGATATGTATCGCGAACACCGCCAGACAAGAAATGGTCTCATGAACAAATGTCTGCGAAAAGGGTAGACTACATTGTTGATGAACATGATATTGAATTTGCCTCTCGTAACTTAGTATTGAATGGTAAATCTAAAGGTTATTATCATTTTTGGGATAGGTACGAACAAATGAGAGATGAACAAAAAGATAGAGAACAACAATTGTCTCAATTTGTAGGTTATAATCCTTTAAGTTATGTGTTTGAGAGTGAATCCGAGGGATACTCTCCACTCGACTATCTAAATAGTCACTCCATGTAATCGAAAGGATATTGAAATCCTCATGAAATTAATAAAATTATGTGTTTATCAAAAGAAGCGTGTGCTTAGTCTTATGTGGAATTCTTATGTGCATATAAATGCCAATTTTTTTTATGTTTTCCATAAGATAATTGATAACATAGTTTAGTCTAACATGGATAAACATTCAGGTAAAGACCAATTGCATAAGGATGGTGAGGATACAAACTAATCCTGGTGGAATTCAAGAGGTTGGACAAGGAACCATTGGAGTAGAGGCTAGGCTTGATCAAATCTTGGCAAGGTTGGCTAATCTTGAGCAAGAAAGAGTTAAGGATTGGGTAGAAAAAGAAGTACCCATTAATGAGCACAAGGGAGGAAACTCTTCCCATGGGCATAATGAAACCCATAATCATGAGAAGGAAAAATCACCTACACCATCTGTTGAAAGGAATAAGAAGCTTGTGGCTTCCAAACTTTCTAGGGACATGAAGAAGGTTATTCCATCTAATTTTGATGGTAGTGTTGAAGGTGATGAGGTTGAAGTCTGGCTTGTTCAAATGGAAAATTATTTTGAAATATGAAACTATGATGAGGCTACTAAAACCACATGGGGCGCATATTAGTTAGTAGGGGAACCCTCTAATTGGTGGATGAACAAGAAGTTGGAACTTAATATCAACTCATGGAAGCTGACATGGGGAGAATTTGTGGAGATTTTCCACAAAATATGGTTACCACAACTATACTATGACCAAAAAATCTCAGATTTCCAAGGTTTGAGACAAGGTAACATGATGGTCAACGAATATTGGGAGAAGTTCACCCAACTTCTGCGCTATGTTCCCATCTATCACAAGGATGAGTGCTTCCATATTAGGAAATTCATAATGGGACTTAACAGCCAGGTTGGAGGGGAAGTGGATATGCATGGTCCAATAACAATGGATCTTGTATATGAGAAAGCAATTAAGCAGGAGCAAAAGCTTAGGGCTAATTCCACTCATCAATAAATAAGGGAGCAAAAGAAGGATGTGGAATTTCCTAACAAGATAGTTCCAAAGGAGGAATCAGTGCAAAATGTTCCAATGGAAAAGGGAAAAATATTTTTCAATAATGGCAAGGAGACTAGGAGAGAGTCAAACATAAATGATTCTAGAGAAACCATAGGGAAAAGAGGGTTGCCTACAAGATGTTTTATATGTAGAGGGTATCACTATGTTCATGAGTGTCCCAATAAAACTTCTAGATTGCAACCATATGGTAATCCATTACCCACTCAACAAGCGATGTTTTAGCATAAGATACATGTAGCAGTGGATGATCATCATGCATAGTACAAATAACTCTAGTTGAAATGCCAAGTATTCTTTTGGGCTTACCTATTTATGTTCTTATTGATGTTAGTGCATCTAAGAATTTCATTTCACCTAGAATAGCTAAAAAATTATCTAGGAAGGTGGGACACATGGCAATGTCTTGGGATGTAGAGTATGCAAACCAAACAAGAGCAAAGGTGGATCAATGTCTATTCGAGGCTAGGATAAAACTACCTAGTTTTTCTATAGAAGTAAACCTTTATGTCACACCTCTAGGATCATATGATGTTATCCTAGGAATGAATTGGTTGTGGAAACATAGGGCTAAGGTAGATTGACATGCTAAGACTATAGAATGCCTTGATGATTTTGGAACTCAAGTTAAATTCCAAGGGATACCTAGAGAGGTTAGGATTCAACAAATTACGACAATGCAACTGATAAGAGCTAAGACGAAAGGGTTTAAACTCTTGGTCATAAATATCGAAGAACTTGGGAAGGATATTTATGATTCAAATATCTAGAGTTTGCAGGAACTAGAGGATGGTGAAATAGAAGAAACTGGAAAATCGGATATGGAGAAGTATCCAATATTGAAGAAATTTTCAAATGTGTTTATAGATGAGTTACAAGATTACCTTTGAAAATAATATTTGACTTCTCTATAGATATAATTCTAGGGTCAAAACCTATTTCTAAAGTACCTTATAGGATGACAACCACTAAAATTATGGAACTTAAGACACAATTGGATGAATTGTTGTCGAAAGGACTAATAAGACCAAGTGTATCACCTTGGGGAGTGCCAACCATCTTTGTCAAAAAGAAGGATGGTACCTTGTGTTTGTGCATCAACTATTGTATGGTTAACAAAGATACGGTTAAGAAAAAGTATTCATTGCCATGCATTGACAACCTTTTTGATCAAATGAAGGGAGCCGTTGTATTCTCTAAAATAGATTTTAGATTTGGATATCACCAATTGAGGATTAAGGATGAAGATATCTTTAAAAATTCATTTAGAACCAGATATGGACACTATGAGTTTACTGTTTTACCCTTTGGTTTAACAAATGCACTTGCAACATTCATGAACTTGATGAATAGTGTGTTTAGGGATTACCTTGACAAATTTGTACTAGTATTTCTAGATGATATTTTGATTTATTCTAGAAATGCAGAAGAACATTGCAAGCATTTAGAAATGGTCCTACAACATCTAAGAGAACATAGGTTGTATGGTAAACTTTCCAAGTGTACATTCTTCCAAAAGAAGGTACATTATTTGGGTCATGTGATCTCGATAGATGGAATTTCTATAGATCTAGCTAAGATCAAGGTGATAATTGAGTGGCCTATACCTAAGAATGTGTCAGAGGTAAGAAGTTTCATGGGTTTAGCAGGGTATTGTCAAAAGTTTGTTGTGAAATTCTCTAAGATCACTTTTTTGTTTACTTCTTTACAAAATAAAGGAAAGATATTTGAATGGACTAAGAAGTGTCAAGAGGATTTTGACCTACTCAAGGAGAAATTAACCACCACATCAATCTTAAAAGTACTAGATACTGAAGGTAACTTTACAGTTATCACAAATGCATGCAAAGAAGGGTTAGAGGTGTATTAATACAATATGGGAAATAAATTGCTTATGAATCTAGGAAACTATAACTTTATGAAATGAATTATGCATCACATTATTTATAATTATTAGGTGTGGTTCATGCATTGCAAATGTGGAGGCATTATTTGATATGAAAACCCTTTGAGATGAAAATTGACCATAATGGGTTAAAGTACCTTTTTACTCAACCTAGTCTAAATGCTAGATAGAGAAGATGGTTAGAGTTAATAGTTGAGTATGATTTTAATTCCAATTATATTAAGGGGAAGGAAAATTAGGTTGTCGACACATTAAGTTGAAGACATCACAGTGCTTCTATAGTAATAATACAAACCAATTTTAAGGGGCAAGTACTCCAAAAGGGCAAGGAGGATGAGTATTACTTGCAAGTCAAGCAAGCACTCGTTGAAAATCCACAAGATTCTAGGTATGAAGGTTTTCAATTTGAACCTAATGAATTACTTAGATATAATTATAGAATTTTGGTACTTGATTTAAAAGAATTAAGAAATTTGGTATGGAAGGAAATACATGAAGCACCATACTCTAGACATCTTGGAGTGATGAAAATGATGGCTGATGTAAAACCATTATACTTTTGGAAGGGAATGAAAGGAGATGCCACTAGTTTTGTAGCTAGGTGTCTTGAGTGTCAAAGGGTGAAAGTTGAGCATCATCATCCTGCAGGCTTGTTATACCCACATGATATACCAGAAAGGAAGTGACAAGTCATAAGTATGGACTTTGTGCAAGGATTGCCTATGTCAAGGAATAGCACAATGCCATTCTTTTGGTTGTAGATAAGTTTACCAAGGTAGCACATTTTATACCTGGGAATCTAACTGATGGAGCACCTATCATAGCAAGAAAATTTGTGCAAGAAGTATTTAGATTGCATAAGACTCTTGAAAACATTATTTCAGATAGGGATGCATGAGTCACTTCTAGGTTTTGGAAAACCTTGTTTTCTGCACTAGGGACTGAGCTGAATATTAGCTCGACATATCATCTGGAAACAGATGGGAAAACTAAAAGGGTGAATCAAGTATTGGAAGACCTACTTAGGATGTATTGCATGGATCAACAATACAAGTGGGAAGATTACTTACCCTTAGTTGAATTTGCTTACAATAACTCTTATCATTATGTGATTAAGATGGCTCCTTTCAAAGCTTTGTATGGCCAAGTAAAACTCGTATAAGATATTGGTTAGAACTGGTAAAAGAAAATATTTGAGCATATACACACACCACATTAGAATGATTGAGTTGAGTTAGTTTCTGGGTAGATGGTAAGTCATCCTTAGCTGATATGTTTGCAATTGAGAGTCTTGTTTACTACTACATGCATTATTGTGTGATGTTTATCTTTTGAGCTTTTGAGATATTTCTTGTACTATTACAATTATATTGACAAGTGGGATGTATGTGGAAGTATGTGTATATATATGGACATGCATGTCAATGGGATCTAACGACATGTATATGCATATGTATAGATATACCACACATAAACACTTATCAATATGATGGTAATCGTGAATGCCTATATGTGAATCAGATGTGAACATATATATATATATATGTATAGTATATACATGTATCCATATTTATATGTATATCAATACATGCGTATGTTGGAAAATGGACACGCTCATATGGATGCATCGATATAGATATACCTACATATATGTGTACATAGAGACATAAATTATGCCATATATATATATATATATATGTATGTATACAAATATAATGCATTTATTTTATATATATATATATATATATATAGATGTACCTATATATATATATATATACATATTATATATGTTAATGGAGATCGACTATCACTTACTTTGATAGAAGCCGATTTATAAAGGTTGTTCATAATCGATAAAGACTATGATATTGGAGGTTGATTATAGTCATTATAGACTATATTTTAAGAGGCTGATAAAATAGCTTGTGACTATTTTGTGAAGCCATTTCTCACTCTTTCTGCCATGTAATATGAGATACTTACATTGCATTTGAGTTGTTGATGTCAATGGACTTAGTCGACACCTAAATTAATGATCTTCTTTGACTTAGTAAAGGTTTCTGCTATGATACTTACATTTGTTTGAGACTTTGTAAAACACATTTATCAACTTAAGTCAACTCATCTTCTTTGTCAGTCGATATTGCTTGTTGTTAAGAATTAGTGATTGACTGTTTCTTTTGGCATTGAAACCGTGCCAAATAAGTGGGGAGCATGGTTGAAGTTGGTGCGACCTCTGGAAACCAAAGTGTTGTAGATGTCTACAATTTGAATTGAGCATATGCAAATTGAATAAGTCTTTATATTGATGTCAATAAGCAAGTCGACTTGTAGGTGATTATGTTGAGTATTAAGCTAGGAAGTCACCACCTTTCTGTTGTGTTTCATTTGTTGCTTTACATGGAGCTTGTTGTCCATTAGCATTCCTAAACTATAGGCTATGAAGTTAACAAGTTGCTCTATAAATAGCTGAACCATTTCATTTGGAAGGGACACATTCTTCCACAAGATTTCACATCTTTAGCTATTCCTATTTTTGCATTATTTACATCCATACTTTGTTTACATTGAGAGAGAGAAAGGGAGTGAGTTTTATTTAGTTTGTGAGAAAATTATTTTTGAGAGGAGTAAGCTATCAACTTGAGAGATAAAGTTTATTTGTGACATTCTTGAGAAGTTGTTTATCAAGCTTACTGCTGTTGGAAAGGGTTGCATTGCTGCCATTTGTTTGGATAAGTGATAACAGACATGGGGATCTCTTCTTCTTTGTTATTTTACTTTTGAATGATGTGTCTTGCATGCATGGCTGAGATGTCTTTCCCAGTATGTGAATTAGAGAAATTAGAGTGTTTTGAAAAGGAAATTGAATATTTTATACTATTTTCATAATGTGTTTAAACAATAGGGCTACAAATTTTTCCATTGCTCTACAGTAGTAAAATAAAAAGTTTGTTATTCATTGCTGAAGAAGCACCTAATGTTGTAACCTTTAGAGCAATGTGTGTGTGTTGAATATGCTGCTGCAATCACCTCCATTTTTTTTGTGAGAAAGAAAAGGGTAAGAGTGGAGAGCAAAGAGGTGTGATAAGAGTTAAGATGACTCTGTAAAAAAGAGTATGCACATTGTCTGAGTATAAAATGTTTTATTGTTGCTAAAGTGTGTGAAGGAATATGTTGGTTTTGCTGAGACATTGTGTGAATGCAGATTGTAGAGTCTTGCAGAGTGCAAGAATACTTGCAAGAGTTGGTTTGTGGTAGAAGACTGGAAGCTGTTTGAGGATAGCAAGTTAACATAAGTTCATAAATATTTTGAGTTACAAAATCTCATTTGTAACATGGTACTGAAATTGTAATCATAAATATCTTATTGTAAACTCATCTAAGTGGATGCTCAAATTAGGGGTAGAAGCTCCTTTGAGTTGGTGCTCATAAACTGGGAATTGATGTTCCTTTGGGTTGGTGCCCATAAATTGTAACAAAATAATTTTTCATTGTGAGGCTGGATTGGAGCAGTAGCCTCCAACAACTATTCTCACTGAGGTTTTTTCCCATCTGGGGTTTTTCCTTGTACATATTATGTTGTGGGATGCATTTTGTGTGATTGGTTTAGTTGCCTCTCCTTTGCTTCTAGTTTATGCTTTTAGAGTTTGTTGTTACATTGCTTAAAATGTTAAAATTTGCAACCCACTGATTCACCCCCCCCTCTTAGTGGTCTTTTGTGTTCCTTCAAGGTTAGTCCCTCTTATGTCTTGGTCAAAACTCAAAAAACACAAAACCATTTGAAAACTCAGAAAAAACAAAAACATTTGAAAACCCAAAATATTGGAAAAAATTCAAAAATCCTAAACAACCTCAAATAATAAAAAACTTAAACATTCACATAAACATTCAAAAAGACCAAAAATAGCCTCAAAACATTGCAAAATACCAAATCTCATTTTGCTTTCACCCTTGATAAACCTCCATTCATAATAAATCAATTGTCATCTTCTACCTTTGGTAAAACAAGTGGAAACAAGTATGGCAAGTCGTAAAGTGTGAACATAAATGTAAAAATATCAAGTCTATATCATAAGTAAATGAGTTGGTAACATTTTTATCAACAACCTATCAAACAATTAGTATTATTCAAAACATTTGATAAGCATGTCCTAGGATGCATCTTTCCTACAATGGACATCATCATCAAAAATCGCCTTAGCTATGTTACTTTGGAAAGAGATATAGATAACATTGACTATTTGTTTTGATCTTTTCTTATGATTTATCTTGTTTATCCATTCCAAGGACCTATTGATGATGTCTAAACAATTTAGAGAGAAAGGAATGGGGCATCGATCATTATCTTTCATTTTTTGTGCTTGTGGGGTATTCTTTGTAAAATAACTTTGGTGAGTACTTGCTTTGTTATGTTTAGGGAGGTCATTTTCAATAGATAGTTGACTATTACATATGCTTTGGTCCGAAATATTCTAAACTTCTAAACTACATTCCAATGAGGTTTCCATATGTCAAGTTGTGAGCAAGAATCATCCTATCTATTTGCAGAGTCAAAGTTCATCGCACTAGATACAACACCATCCTAGTTATTGATACCTTGATGCATTGTGTCTATATGTTATATCAAAAATAAGGAATGATAAAGTATCCCAATCCCTAAAATGAGCATATCATCAATCTCGTCACTATATCTAATAAAGTCTCAAAGACTCATAGACTTGTTGGACTTCTGAATTAATCTTGAAATCAATGGTTAACCCATTCATCTTATTCTTCTATCTTCTTTTCACGCTAACATGGTATCATGACAGTCAACATAAATCATAATGAATCCATCCTACATCCAAAAACCATCAGCATGTACATACATCTTGCATAATCATATCATAATCATATCATAATCATCAATATATCATAACCATGACATCATCATGTGGAAAATATGCAAAAGAGAAATGCATCCATCTCATAGCATGTCATATAGAAAGATACTGAAAAAGAAAATAAACCATCCCTCACATTGCATCCATAACATCAATCATACATTGCATATCATATCAACATCACATTGTGGATCATATATCACATCACATCATAATGTATAAATAACGAAACACATCCATATAATAAACATTTGCATCCATTCATAACATGTGCATCCATACATAAATGTAAAACATGAAATACATGAAGCATCACAACAAAATAATGGAGCATCACATCATAACTGAATCAATCCATCTCATATATATCTCAAAAATGAATGTCATAATACAAGATCAGAGTTAATGT
>VDFB02276837.1:0-31231 GCA_007258455.2 Sequoia sempervirens
TTGTAAATCTTTTCCTTCTTTTGTTTGTACATAGTTTGTCAATTTTCATTTTTAGGCCTGTAACAGGCAGTTTTGTAATAATGGAATCCTAGAGCATCTTCCCACCGTACAAGTTGTACAACCTCTTGGGATTTGTGCCTAGGCTCCCTCATTGTAATTATGGTAGATTTTAGGCTTTGTTTGAGTGCAGGAGCTGCCAGCATGATGATGCCCTAGGTGAGCCAATGCAGGCTCGATTGGGGCAGACTTGGAGAAAAAACCTCATATCTTGCAGAGGAATAAAGATCTTTAAGAAATTATTTTTGTAGAATTTAGGGGGTGGTCTTGGCTAATCATGGTGATCAGGAGGTTTTATCAGTGCATTTGATATGAGAAATTTTCACCAATCCTAAAATTGTTTCTGAGCAGCTTGAAACCCTAGGTTCTTGACATTTTCTGCATTTGGACAGTGTACGGCCTGTACAGGGCTAAAACCCTAGGAATATTTGAGGCATTAGCATGAGAAACTCAGACCCTAAGAAAAGTACCCTGATTCTTTGGTGGGTTTAGGAGGAAAAGGCATTTTAACTCTGTCCGGAGGCCTAATTGTGCTCTTAGGCTAGTAGCCCAAAAGTAGGGTTTGGTGGTAGCGATGAAAGAATGAAGACTTGTGGTTGAATAAAAATCATAGTGGGATGGTTTTGAATCCTTGGAGGATACCACACACCCCTGCAACAAGTTGAGGAGATTTGGAGTGTTAGTTGGTCTTTAGGAAGATTAAGGGCCAAGGTGGAAAATGGAGGAGGAAGCACCAAGTTTGGCTTGGTTAGGAGTATGCAATTGATAGGAGGGTTGGCTAGAAGAACCAGGGGTGGCTAGAAGAACCAGGGGTGGCTAATAGTCGTAGGACCTATAGGTTCAAGAAGGTGGAGAGAAACACAAATTTTTTTTCCAAGGTGAGACCAAGAGCATGAGACTGTGATTGTCTCATCCAACCCCTGTCTCTATCAGATTTGTATCAGAGCAAGCAAAAGATTTGGGAAAGAGTAATATATGTCAGAGGTTGAGTCAAGTGAACCTCCCATCATGGTGACAAATGCACAATTATCCAAGAGGGTTGAAGAACAAGAGGAGGAAAACAAGTCATTAAAAGAAATAATAGAGCAGCTTGAGAAAGCATTGAACAACGTGAAGTTGGAAGGTAGGGTACCAAAGGAAGAAGAGGTTGCAGAGGAAGACAAGGTCCCTGAACCTGACCTTGTTTTGGAGGAAGAGCCTTTCTTGAAGGAATTGAAAGCTTTGAGTGGAAAAGGACTTGAGGGAGTACCATTATTTAGTGGGAAAATGGAACCTGATTTGGTCATGGAGAATCATTTTGAGTGTGATGGAGTCACTGAAGCTCAGAAGGTGAAGGTTGCTAAGTATAGATTGAGAGGATTATCCTTGACATGGTGGAAGTTCATTCAGACTGAAAGGGAGAAAGAAGGCAAACATCCCATATCAACTTGGAAAGGAATCGTTGCTAAGATAAAGGAAGCCTACATGCCAGATGACTATGAGATTCAATTGCACAAGAAGAGGAAAAGTCTGAGGCAGAAAGACCAAGATGCAAACACCTATACTGAAGAGTTTCAAAAGTTTTGCATGAGGTCTAATGTGATAGAGGATGAGAGTCTCAAGGTGGCTAGGTACCTTAATGGCTTGAAATGGAACATTCAGGAAGAGATGGCTTTATTAAGTCCCAAGACAGTCCACCAATGTTATCAGTTGGCCATAAAGATTGAGGAAAGGAACAAGAGGAAGCAAGATCAGTCTTCTAAGGGTAGAGGCAAAGGCAGAGATCAAAGAGGATAGCGTGGTGGTTACCAAGGTAGAGGCAATGACCAAAGGATTCATGGAGAATCAAAACTCACTGAGCATGGAGGTGAATCATCCTCAAGAGGAGGATTTAATAGAGGAAGAGGACCTCAAGGAGGATCAAATAGAGGAAGAGGAGCAAGTAGGAGAAATTCTTATTTTTCCAACATGAAGTGTTATCATTGTAGTCAACTAGGTCACCCTGCTTATAGGTTCCTAGAGAAAGCATCCTCTTCTAGCAATGAAAAGAGAGTGGCCTATGCACAAGAGGACAGTATGAGTCCTAAGGCATCTGAAATCAGTCACATAGAATCTGAGGTAGGAGAAAATCTGATGTTTAACAGAGTTCTGATCAAGCAGCCAGTCAAAGAGGAACCTAAGCAAAAGAAGAGCTCTTTTTTAGAGTAAGGTACAAGATCTCTTGGAAAAGTGTGCAAAAGTCATTGTAGATTTTGGTCTCAACAGATAATATAATCTCAGAGGAGGTAGTAACTAAACTGAAATTGGAAAAGGTACCCCATACTAACCCCTACAAAGTCACATGGCTAAACAAAGGGCAGAGTGTTTTGGTTAATGAGCAAGTAATGGTGGAATTTTCAATTGGAGGATATAAAGATAAGCTAGTTTGTGATGTATTACCCATGGATGCATGCCATCTACTACTGGGCAGACCATGGCAATATGATAGAAGTGCCATTTATGATGGGAAGGAGAATACCATTTCATTCAAAAAGGATGGAAGAACCTTCAAGCTGCAGTCACTGTCAAAAGAAGATGAAGGACAGTCAAAGGCACCAAACATCATGTTGAGCAGTGGTAAGGAGTTCCTCAAGGACCTACACCAAGGGAATGAAGGATATGTGATCATGATGCAGTCCAAAGAGGAAGAAAAGGCTGAAAAGACAGTCTTACCAGAAGCAGTCCAAAGGTTGCTTGATAAGTACAAGAGCATAGTTAGTGATGGTACACCCTCAAGAACTTCACCACCAAAGAGAGAAATAAGTCATCAAATTGACTTCATACCTAGAGCCTCATTTCCTAACAAAGAAGCATACAAGCTCACTCCTGAGCAGAACCTAGAGGTCGCTAGGCAAGTGGAAGAATTGTTGAGTCAAGGTCTGATTCAAAAGAGCATCAGCCCATGTGCAGTCCCGATGGTCTTAGCAACTAAGAAAGGAGGTAAGTGGAGACTTTGTACTAATTCTAGAGCAATTAATAGGATCACCATTAGGTATAGGTTTTCTATTCCTAGAATTGAAGACCTAATGGATTGTCTTGGAGGAGCTCAGTACTTCACTAAGTTGGATCTCAAGAGTGGATACCATCATATCAGAATCAAGGATGGAGATGAGTGGAAGACAAATTTTAAGACAAATGATGGGTTATATGAGTGGAAAGTGATGCCATTTGGCCTCTCAAATGCCCCTAGCACGTTCATGAGACTAATGAATGAAGTGCTTAAGGATTTCACAGGGATCTTTGTGGTAGTATATCTTGATGACATACTGATTTTCAGTAAGACAGCAAAAGAACACCTCAAGCATGTGGAGATGGTTCTTAAAAGGTTGCAAGAGGAGAAGTTGGCAATCAACCTTGAGAAGTGTGAGTTTTTCAAGCAAGAGCTTGTGTATCTAGGTTTTGTAGTATCCAAAGGATCATTAAAGATGGATCCAAGCAAGGTGGAAGCCATTCTAAATTTTCCTACACCAACCACAACAATAGAGGTAAGGAGTTTTCATGGTTTGGCTCAATTCTATAGGAAATTTATAAGGAATTTTAGTGGTATATGTGCACCAATCCTAGATACTCATCAAAGGTGGTATAAAAATAAAGTTTAAGTGGACCCAAGAGGCTGATAGCTGGTTTGAAAAAAATGAAACAAAAAGTGGCAACTCAACCTATTCTACTATTGCCTAGTTTTGACAAGTTGTTCACGCTTGAGTGTGATGCAAGGGAGTAGCAATAGGAGGAGTACTTAGTCAAGAAGGTGGGCCTGTGGCCTTCTTTAGTGAAAAGCTTAATGAAGCCAAGAAAAAGTACTCTACCTATGATTTAGAGTTATATGCTTTAGTGCAGTCCCTTAGGAAGTGGAGGCATTATCTATTACCCAAGGAGTTTGTGGTCTTTATTGATAACCAAGCACTTAGTTATATCAACACCCAAGAGAAGCTGAGTAATAGGCATTTGAATGGATGGAATACATCCAAGCCTCACATTTACCATCAAACCTAAGAAGGACAAATGAACAAGGCTGCGCATGCATTAAGCGTAAGATTGTTGACAAGTGCAAGAGATATAGATCAAGAGCATTGGAATATAGAATTTCAAGGATCTCTATGGGGAAGATGATGACTTCTCGGAAGCATACAAGGTATGTTCTGACTTTGAGAATCATTTTCTTAGTCAATACTCAGAATATACATTGCAAAGTGGATTGTTATTTAAGGGTAATCTATTGTGTCCCAAGAGGATCAATGAGGGAAAATCTGATCCAAGAGAAACACAATGGCAGTCTTAGTGGGCATTTTGGTATTAACAAAACTTTAGAGCTAGTTCAAAGGTTCTATTACTGGCCTAAGTTAGCAAGAGATGTCAAAAAATATGTAGAACAGTGTGTTGTTTGCATGAAAGCCAGAGTGGGAGCTAGCAATGTTGGTTTGTATCAGCCCCTGCCTATTCCTAACAGACCATGGGAGTGTGTGAGCATGGATTTTTTGGTAGGTCTTCCTAAGACCAAAACTGGTTTTGACAGTATTTATGTAATTGTGGACAGATTTAGCAAGATGAGTCACTTTATCCCTTGCAAAACTACTCATGATGCAAGCTATATAGCTCATCTTTTCTTCAAGGAAGTTGTTAGGATCCATGGCTTGCCTCTAAGCCTTGTTTCTAACAGAGATGTGAAGTTCATGAGTCACTTTTGGAAGACTCTATGGAGCAGATTGGGAACAAATCTGTCTTTTGGATCAGCTTACCATCCTTAGACCGATGGTCAAACAGAGGTGGTTAACAGAGTGTTGGGTAATCTTTTAAGGTGCTTAACTAAAGAATATGGACAGACATGGGATATGGTGATTTCTCAAGCTGAGTATGCTTATAATGACAGTGTCAACCAAACTATAGGGAAAAGTCCTTTTGAGGTTGTGTATGGGATGCACCCAAGAGGTATTTGTGAACTCAGAGACCTTGGATCAATGGAGAACAGGAGTGGACATGCAGAGGACTTCACTCAGACCATGAAAGAGATACATGAGCAGGTCAAGAAAACAGTTACATCAACAACCCAAAAGTTGAAGGAGAAAGCTAATCTATCAAAGAAAGATGTGCAGTTTCAAGTAGGGGACTATGTTATGGTCCACCTTAACAAGTCAAGGTTGCATAAGGGAATGCCAACCAAGTTGTAGATGAAGAGAGTGGGTCCTTGCAAGATATTAGCCAAGTATGGACAAAATGCTTACAAGGTGGAATTACCAGCAGACCTAGGCATATCCCCAGTGTTTAATGTGGCTAATTTGATCAAATATAAAGGGACAGTCAAGGATCTGGATTAGGACAGTAAGGAGGTCTTCAAGGACATCAGCAACATGTCCATACCAACTCTAGACAAGCTACAAGCAGAGAAGATCTTGGAGTCAAGAGTGAAGAAGACTACAAGGCACAAGGTGTACATGGAGCATCTTGTAAAATGGAAGGATAAACATGAATCTGAAGCTACCTGGGTAGACAAAGCAGACTTTAAGAAACAAGGCATTGATATGTCTCTGATCTCTCCCAAAGTTCCTTAGTTGTTTGTGCTGAGAGGGGGAGAATGGTGCAGGAGCACCTGGCAAAGTTCAAGTTTTATTGAAATTTTGGTTGAAGTTACAATTTTTGTTGTGATTTCATAAGGTCATGTTGACCATTGTTTTAGGTGCTTAGGGTTGTTTTTACACTTTGGGAAATAGGATGTCAAAAGTTCTAAAGTTTAGAGGCTCCTTTTTCTAAATGGTGAAAAATTGTTAAATGTCTGAAAACACATTAGGTTTTATAAATTGCATCTTTAGGTCATCTATGAGCTCGACCCAAGCTTCTAAATGATTTTTTTGGCCTATTTAAGGCATGCCTCGACCTTGTGATAGGGTTGGAGGATATGGTATTTTGGAAAAACTTTTGTAATATTATTGGTAATAGCGTTCAAGAAGGCAATTTCCTGTGTTTGGCATTGTTCTTGAGCTTTAATGGAGTAATCTTGCTGTCATTTCATTTGTAGAACATAGTGTTAACTTTTTGCAAGCTTAGTGTGCCAATATTTTGGTTTTGTAAATCTTTTCCTTCTTCTATTTGTACATAGTTTGTCAATTTTCATTTTTAGGCCTGTAACAAGCAATTTTGTAATAATGGAGTCCTAAAGCATCTTCCCACCGTACAAGTTGTACAGACTCTTGGAATTTGTGCCTAGGATCCCTAATTGTAATTATGGTAGATTGTAGGCTTTGTTTGAGTGCAGGAGCTGCTAGCATGATGATGCCCTAGGCGAGCCAGTGCAGGTCCGGTTGGGGCAGACTTGGAGAAAAAACCTCATATCTTGCAGGGGAATAAAGATCTTTAAGAAATTATTTTTTCAAAATTTAGGGGGTGGTCTTGGCTAAACATGGTGATTAGGAGGAGGTTTTATCAGTGCATTTGATAGGAGAACTTTTCACCAGTCCTAAAATTGTTTCTGAGCAGCTTGAAACCCTAGGTTCTTGACATTTTCTGCATTTGGACAGTGTACGGCATGTACAGGGCTAAAACCCTAGGAATATTTGAGGCATTAGCATGAGAAACTCAAACCCTAAGCAAAGTACCCTGATTCTTTGGTGGGTTTAGGAGGAAAAGGCATTTTAACTCTGTCTGGAGGCCTAATTGTGCTCTTAGGCTAGTAGCCCAAAAGTAGGGTTTGGTGGTAGCGATGAAAGAATGAAGACTTGTGGTTGAATAAGAATCACAGTGGGATGGTTTTGAAGCCTTGGAGGATACCACACACCCCTGCAACAAGTTGAGGAGATTTGGAGTGTTAGTTGGTCTTTAGGAAGATTAAGGGCCAAGGTGGAAAATGGAGGAGGAAGCACCAAGTTTGGCTTGGTTAGGAGTATGCAATTGATAGGAGGGTTGGCCAGAAGAACCAGGGGTGTCTAAAAGTCTTAGGACCTATAGGTTCAAGAAGGTGGAGAGAAACACCAAAGGTTTTGCCAAGGTGAGACCAAGAGCATGAGACTGTGATTGTCTCATCCAACCCTCGCCCTAGGGTTATCTAGGAAATTTAAGCAACCAAAATATTCCACAACCATCACTTTGTACATCCAAATAGAAGAACAAGGTTTTTTGGGAGCTTCTAGGTCACTAAGAGATCAACTCTACAACTAACATGTAATGAGGGTGAACAATAATCCAATTCTTCTATTTAACCATGGATTTAAAGACTGAAACCAACATAAGAACTTTAAATAGTATTCAAAACAACTAGTACTTTCTCATGTAACTAAGAAGCCAAAAGCAAGAACCCAACATGAAAAAAGAGAGAAATAAGAATATATGCAACTATAAGAAGGAAAGAGATATAAATATACTTTATGAATCCTATTTCAAGAATAACTATCCTCTAATTTACCACACAACTCAATGCATTGTTAGATGATTTATGGTTATAATATACTCATAGGGATTCTATAGAATACAACAATGATATCAAAAATCCTAATCCTATTAAAAAAAAGGATAGAATAACTCTATAAGATACATTGCATACATCTTCTACCCCAAGAATCCAATATATAGACATAAGGATTCCTAGGAAATAACAAAATGGCAACACCACAGTCACTAATAATGCATGAAAATACTATGGTAAGTAATTTTTTATGACTCTCACATGTGTTGACCCATCCTAAAATAGATAATAACTCTTACACAATCTCTTTATTTCAACTTCACTATACAAGTTGGCCTAACTAACTCTCAAGAACTCATCTAAGAGACACAAGATCTCTATAGTGGGACAAAGTAGTTAAGAAGAAATTATAAGTTTAACACTAACATTAAAATTTATAATCTCATTCATTGTTTTCAAAGAATACTAAAGATAAGAATGAAAAATTAATAGAATACATTCAAAGGGACACATAGATATATGCTAGTGACCTAATTGCAATACATACAAAATAAACAAAGATGAGCTTGAGCTCTACTCACCAAATTTTGAGAACTTCTTTGATCCCCTTAAGAAATGTCATATTAGGACCCCTTAAGACATCGATTTACGATTTAGGGTGATAGGATGGCTTAAGGGGATCTATGTCTAGTAAGGTGGACTAGGAAAAAATGTTCCATGGCTTAAGGGAATAAAATTTGGTGGAGTTGCCTAAGGCAACCAAATTTAATTTTAAGGTCCTACAACAAAATGAATGCTAAATAAGGGTTTAGGGTTTAGATTTAGAGATTTGATGACATGAAAACATATAGAAGACACATGATGGATTTTGAACCTATTTGGACCTCCAAGCACTCTTGGATGATTTAAAAAGGAAGAGGAGATCTAAACCCTAAACCCTAGACCCAATTTTTTTTCTAATCATATATTTTTTGAAACATTTCTATGACATAGACTCTTCCTTTGAATATTTATATAAATTCTAGACGTGCATGGATTTTCAAAAAAAGAACCTAACTGCCACTAAGTGAGGAATCAATTAATCAATTCAATAAATAAATAATCTTAGAAAATAAACATTTGGTTATAGAATTGAAAGGAAACCAAATTTAATTATAAGGTCCTACAACAAAATGAATGCTAAATTAGGGTTTAGGGTTTAGATTTAGAGATTTGATGACATGAAAACATATAGAAGACACATGAATAAATTTTTACAAGTAAATGAGAAACCCTACCACCTAAACTTAGTGCTTTGAATAAAATATGTGACATTCTAGGAATAGCTTCAATATATCAACAATTAGGAATTTTAGATTTCAATTATAAGTAAGTTGTTGAGTTATGATGGATTTTGAACCTATTTGGACCTCTAAGCACTCTTGGATGATTTAAAAAGGAAGAGGAGATCTAAACCCTAAACCCTAAACTAAGTTTCTCAAAAAAGTAATTTGAATTAAATTCCAAATTGAAATGTTCATGCTACAAGTTAGCTTTGATACACTAGTTTAGAGAAAGTACAACATTTAGTTTTCCTAATCTAGAACAATGCCACTACATATGAGAGTTAAAATAGGAATTAGATTACACACTTGTCCTATAGATCTTATGAATAACATCCTATAAATTAAGGCTTAAATATGATCATAATGCATCCTTACATAATTCACAAAGGATCTCATCCAAATAAGAGAAATGGGTAGAAATCATTCATGTTTCACATTTTAATATTTATTTGATTTAATAACATTTATGTGTCTAGCTCTATCCATATTGCACATAGTCTATCTATAGCCCATTTTAGTTTTACGTAAATTAGGGTAAATAGTCCATTTTAGGTTTACCTAAATTAGGATAAATAGGGTTTTAGGTTTACGTTTTAGGGTTTATGTCCAAAGATTAACCTATGTAAATTTTGTAAACTAGGGTTTCTAGGGTTTTGAAATTTCTAAGTTTTAAATGTGTTCAATTTAGGTTTAGCTTTTACGGTTTTCAATTTACAATTTAAATTTTTTTGTTTCGTTGACGTTTTTGGATTTTTAAAAATGCAATTAAAAACAATAAAACATTGAATTAAAATACACTAAACAAACAAAAATTGAATACTAATTAAAAAACAAAAAAGAAAGATAGAAAGCAAAAAAAAAAATTAAGAATTCAACTAACCTGGAGGTCGATGAGGTCGCTAGTGTCAATGGGAGGAGGTGGCAGTCAAAATTTTGTGGCCTCTAAAATGCGTATGTGCTCTCCTTTCTCCTTCTCCATCCCACCTTAGAATGGTGAAAAATGAATTACAGTCGTTTATTTAAAAAAAAATACTTTCTCGAAACGCGTACGCGTTTCATAATGCATATGCGTTTTAGGTTTGCATACGCGAGCCTAAATGCATACGTGTTTGGATCCAGGCCCAGGTACCCGAGCTGTAATGCGTACGCATTTATTTTAAAACGCGTACGCATTTCTTGCGAATTTTTTTTTTTTGCCAAGATTTCCCCTCTTCGTGTACCCAACTTCTTGCTTTTACCCTTATCTCTCCCTTTTATCCCCCTATTGATACAACGAAGAGCCAGTTTCTAAAATTCCAGAGGTCATTTTGCAGAGCAAACTCTAGTCCCCCATTTATAGAACTTCCCATAAATTGTATTTCCTAAGCATCAACTTTAGAGATCAACAATTTTTCTGGCACACCTAATGGAACCATTCTTAATACCTAAATTGAAATAGGTTTATGAGCCAGAGGCCCATTACAATGTCACAAACCGCATAAGATCCTAGCCTATTGTTACCTCCCCTAGTGATTGTAACACAAATAAGAGTTACTAGGCCAAGCATAGCATAAATCTACTTGCTCAGACTCAAACGCAAATTAAGATGGCTCATCCCAAGCTTCCAAGAAATTTTGTGTCCTAGAATATCAGGAGTCCACTAATTCCTCCTACCCCTCCAATAGTATGAGATCCCATACCTACTAATGATTTAAAATCACTTCCCAATTTTATTGGGGAATATTTTAAAACACTTGTGGAACATTTTCAAGATGTGGTTAACGTCTACACTACCCATCATGTCATGGAACATAATATAGCACTCTAATTTCTTGCATCTTCCTTCAAAGGAAAGGCTAAAGATTGGTACGAGTGTTTTTCCCCTAACTCCATTGGTACATGGGACTAGCTTGGAGATCATTTTTTTGAGTGCTTCATAGAGAAGGGAGACTGCTCATCCTTACTACAATGGTTGATAACCATAAAAAGAGCCCCATAATAAGGTTTTACAAACTTCAACACAAGGTTCCAAAAAACTTGGCAAAGGATTCAGGTATTATAGCTCAACCCCCAAAAAACATGGCTTTTGTCTTCTACTTGAAAGATTTTATTTCTGACATAGCTATTACGATTCAATCCCTTGGGGATAGACTCTACTAGATGCTTACAACCTAGCGGTAAGAGACAAAAATAATTTGATTAACATCGAGAAACTCCTTCCTCGGCCACCCATGTTGGTATTTCTGAAAATGCTTACTCAACCACAAGAAGAGGCAACTCCGAGCAATTATTCTACTCCTTCCATGTATGTGTATCCAAATGCATAGATCAGTGCACCTATTACCTCTTCACTAGCAGTAGAGGTTAATGACATGAAAGGCTTGTTACAAAGCTTTTCAAATGAAATAATCAACCTTAAAAGATAACAAGCTATGCCCCCAAAGCCTCTCTATCAAAATTATCAAGGAAAAAGACCTCCTTTTCAACATAATGCTTACCAAGGAGGTGCTTGGATGAATAATGAGTCTTAGCCTTAGAATCAGATTGTTTCAATCCCCACTACACTTCAAACTGTCCAACTAAATCCAAATAGAGAGATGGTAGTTGGTCAAAATAACTTGGTGGATGATTCAAATGTGTGGTGTTTCCAATACAACGATGCACATATGCCTCACAATTTCCCCAAGGGTAATTTCTTCAACAAAATGTAGTGAAACAAAGGAGCTAAGGTGTCGTGCTTGACGCAGGCGTTTATGCTTATTAGTCCCCATGAATGGAAAATGCTAAGATGCAAGGCATGTCTCTTGAACAGGAAGTAGAAATTTTCCCAAACCATGCTCTTTTCTCATGGATGGAGGGAAAGGATGTGATATTTGTTAATGGGGCTTCCACATCAAAAGCTCCTCAAGTTCAATCAGATTACTACACCCGATAAAAAAAAGGTTGATTAGAGAGCATGTACTTGTTGCCCTGCAACCCAAGCTAAACCCCAAAAATATCTTGGAACCACTAGTAGTAGTCCTAGTGTTTTAGAAGTAGAGCGACGTGACAATGAGAAAAGTTAAAGAGTCAAAAACCCAAATAGCTGGAACTCTCAGTTTGGTAGAGAAATTGAAGAAGGATCCAACCCATGTCCCTTTATGGAACATTTTGGCTATCCCCAAATAGAAAGCACAAACACTAACACACTGAACCGAGAACAAAGTGCCCAAACAAAAGGAAAGAAAATTCCAAAGTGGTGAACATGGAGAGGAACATAAATAAGATCCATGGGCCTCCATATTGGATTCTTCCCAAAAAAATGCCTTAAAATGAAAGCAACACACACTAATAATGGTGGCCAATTTTATATTTTAGCTATATTTAGCACCTCCATAGCTCATGAACACTAGAAGTCATTCTTAGTGCCCTAGTTAGATAGTTTAGATCTCAATGGCATCCAATCCATCCAACAACTTGTAAATTGTTTGATCCCCTTTTCTTCATATCATTCAAGAAATGTTTTTTCCTTTAAAATGCAACAACAAGCCAAAATAGCATTAAAAAGTGTCTACATTTTCTTCACATTCTCCTTTTTCTTCACCAATTCAAGCTTCCTACAAATCAATTTTAATTTTCATTAACATATTTCTTGCTCTTTGGTCCATGCTCTAACTTTTGTGTTCACTAAGGGCTTAGATTTCTAAATTTCTTTAGGGTGTAGATTCATTCTAGAAAGTTTGAGCACCATACATATCCCTATACATTAATTTTGATAAGAAAATTCAACCACTTTTTAGTTGTATTATATATAGAATTAAATATTGTAGCCATGTTAAGAATACTAATTGGATCCAAGTTAATAAGATGAACAAATCATTGATAAATGTCATAATAGTATGTAAGTACTTACATCTTGGTAAAATTCATAGTTGGGACAAGACATGGATTCAACTAGTTTCAATATAGACTTAACACTAAGTCTATTCCTCAAAAAAATTACATAATGTGCATCACCATTAAATATCATTATAACATAATAAAAATATCACAATACAAATCATAATAAAATGATCAACAAAATTCCTATTTAATTACATTTACTTTAAAACTATAATTAAACTAGTGTACAACAAATTAAAATCATGAGTATATTTTCTTTAAAATTTGAAAAAAAATACATTATGTATACCTAAATATATTATAATATTAGTCTAATAAAATTGAATCTTCCCAAAAAAAAAAAAAGTTTGATTTCTTCTTTACTTTTATATTGATTTAATTTATTTTTTAATAATTAAGATTTTATAAAATCAACAGTGTGAGGATATGTTCTTCTCAAATACATTGGATCTTACCAAGTGGACGTCTTATAAACAATTTATATACTTTCAATTTAATTAATAGAAAAGTAATTTACAAATTAAGTTCAAAATGACTTACTTTCACAAAAGAAAGAAACATCCATTATGAAAAAATAATGGATGAACATTCTCAATAAAATCATTATTTTTTCAAGTTCAGAAATGTACTATATGAATTCTACACTAAAAATAAATTTAAGATATTAATTATGTTTTAGTTATTAAATTTTCATATTTTTTAAAAATATTTTAAAAATATTTTTGTTAATTATATTTCTTAATTCAAGATTATTTTGTTAAAAATGTTGTAAAAAGTTTATAAAATATAGTATAAATGGTAGAGAGTAGAAAAATAATTGATCAAATTTTTGAATGAGGATGGATAAGAAGATAAAGATGATGAATGGGTTGGATTTTTGGATAAGAAGGTAGAAGAAAATCTCTCATTGATCTATAGTTGGAAATTTCTTCATCATAAAGTTAGCAAATATTTTGGGTATCATAAGAATACAACTCAACTTGTTAAAGTAGTGAAAGAGAGCTTTGTCATGGGGATCTCAGATGGATTTGGGCTTACTTTAGGGGGTAGTACTACTACTATTGAGTCTACTTCATGGTATGATTTGAGGCATGGTTTCCTCCTCCCCTCTAGCATGCTTGCATGCAATGTCAAGATAGAGATTGTACATCTTGATAATGTCTATGTGTGCACTGAGAATTTCAAGTTTATACTGACAAGGTGCAAAAACTAGGCAAGAATAGGGATGAGGTCCTTCAAACCTTTGTTGTTGCATCCATGGAGCAATGTGATTTCCCTAGTACCAAGGGATCTATCTATGACCAAACCAAATTTTATAATTCAGAGGCTTCAAGTATGTAGGCAAGGGATGTTCTTGGTGGTGGGAATACTAGTTTTCCTTTTTCTTGTGGTTGTGTTGAGGTGAAAGGGCTTTATGCCATAAGGAAGGTCAAAACATCGAGGTATAGGTGATCAAAGGTAGGACATGCTCCAAACTTGTTTTGCCTTACTCTTTGGAATTAATTTTGGATGACAAAGTTTTTGATAAAAGGGGTAAAACGGGTTTTACAGGGACCCAAAACCACAACGTTTACAAAATAGAAAAGGGGACACAAAATTCCATCCAAAAAGACCAACTGCCCGAGCAAAGATTAACAACAACCAAATGAAACAGACCAGAAAGGTCAAACCAAAAGGAACAACAAAGTAAACACCAAAAACCCCAACCATTACTTCAGAGTATTGAGGACAGACTTTGTCTCTGCCTCCAGATTCTGCATATCATTGACACCCTTTTTAAAAATTTGAATCATCTTCGAAGTAGGGGGAACCTTTCACTTCAGATTGGCTCTGGTTCTTTTGGAAATGCCCGCATCTGTATCTTGGCTTTTGTCCTTTGTTTCCTCCAGATCCACCACAAGAGACCCCTGCTGGGCTTTATCAAGCTTTTCAGTCATCGCATTAATGATAATTGCATTGTGTCTAGCAATTCGGTTGTTTTGTTCAACAACGGTTTTGATGGTATTCTTGATATTCTCAACCTTGGAGTCAATATTTCTGTTACTGTGATCTTGAACCCTACTATCCACATCTTTCTTTTCAATCTTATCAATCTTAGCACCCAGCTCTTCAATCTTGCTTTGAAGGGCCCAATTTTTAATTTTCATCTCATTAATTTCGGTGAAAGTCCATTCCAAGAGTTTGAAGTGGGACTTAGAATTGGTTTTGGCAAGTTTCAAAACATCCAGAGAGGGATCTTTGCCAGTATTAGGACAATTTTTCTCAGGATTGGATGACAAAGTTATTCATCTTAGAGTTCCTAATTTAGTTGTTAAAAGGGCATCATTTAGGTTGAAAACTATATTGTCAGAAAGGTTCTAGGTTCTAGATTAAACATAGATGTCATTAGTATATGGGCTTAAGAAAATAGAAACTGAATGGCCAATTTGAGATCTTTGCTTTGCTTGATGACTTCTTGATCTCATTTTTGAATCATGACTATGTAAAAACCCTCTTGGATGGTCCATGGTTTTTGGAATTAATGTGTTCTTTCGCGAGAAAATAAAAAATGAGTTTTGAACTTGAGGTGTGTTAATATGGCCCTTATTTGAGTTAGGCTTTGAGGATTACCTCTAGAGCATTGAGAGGATGAAGTTATGAATGATATTACTAAATATATCAAACAACTCTTAGCTTTTAATGTGTTACCAAACCCAAAAACTAGTTGTCATATGCTAGATTTTGCATGAATTTTAAACATAGCTATGGATCTTCTAACTTCAATCAACTTGTCCTCAAAATATGATGTATGGGTGCAATATATTGAGTATGAGGACTTGATTGTTTTCCAAAAATGCTACAAATCTTACCACTACCACAATTTCCTTAGACCAAGAAAAGGCTTAAGTAGATAGCCAAGTATTGGAAGATAGAATAGTTGAGTTTATCATTCAAAGTAGCTAATAATTTTGTCCTATCAAAGTTTGATGCCCTTCTTAGAGAGGATTACCCCATAACAGCTAAGGTTGACTTTGGAAAAGTTGAGAAAATCAATCATTTTGTTCTTGGTTTTGAGACACAAAGTTAGGTTTCTTCATATTTGAGGGTTCTAAAGGAGGTTAGAAATAAGAGGAAAGAAAGTAGTCCTACTTAGATGGTTCTACCTTCTTTCTACTTACCTTCATCAAACAAAGAAAAAATAAAATGGAGGAATCATGCCCTAAGCTGATAAGCAAAAAAAGAATATCATATCCCTTACTATTTGTTCCATTTTGAAGAGCATAAGCTATCCTAAACAATTAAAGGAGGAAATATATCTTAACAATTCTATGGACCTAGAAGTTGGAGTTCATGCCTCTTTAGAGCTCTATAACTTCAAGCCACCTATCTAACTCTTTGTTACATGGTTTCTTTTGATTTATTTTGGGTTCTAAGTTTATGCTTGTTCGCTATTTGACTCAACTGTGTGCTATTATGATTTGTGTTGATTTGGTGTTGTTAGTTTTAAGTTTGTAGCTATTGGTTTACAATCTTAGTATTATTGGTTCATGGTATAATTTCTTTATTATTTTTTGGACTTTATTGAGCTATATTTAAATAGACTTTATAATAAGGTTTTGGACCCTTTTGAAAACCTTCCTTTATCCTTAATAAAAAACATTATAAAACTTACAATATTTAAAGAATATAATTAACATGAAGAAAAATATTTTCAAATTTGAAAATATTCCAAAGATAATAATAAATTCATAACAACATATTATCAAATAAAGAAGTTTGACAATATATAATCAAGTAGAAGCATCAAATTTCTATGATCCATAAAATTATTCAAATATTTATGAGGTTTAACTTTTTAGAGAAAAATATACACAATTTTAACTAGAAGCATCAAAACAATATTAGTTTAAATAAATAAATAAATATAATCATGAAGATAAATTCAAATTGCATAAAATCGTTATAGATGGTATATTAGTTTTTGTTCATTTGATTTTTTTCTTTGTTAATGAAAGGAAATTAAATCACTAAGGATGACTTATAAATTCATTATGAGTTCAAGTAGTCATCTTTGAAATGTTAGTTATGTTTACATTGTCTCATTTGCTATAGGCTAAATTACTAGCTTGCTATTATTTATAGCATGTCTTATTAGTCATTTCCTTACATTGATGACATATTGTCATGATTTCACTCGTGGTTTATGATTGTATGCATAAGACACAAGCTAACACAATTCAAAGAGAATACACTATTAGGCTAAAATTGATTCTTCAAACTCAATTCTTAATCTTGTTTATTTAGATGTTTGTAAGGGATTTTAAATTTGAAATAATATTTTTAAGATTTATTTAGTTTTAATATAAAATTTTATTGTTATTGTAAGGGTAAAAAATGTATATTTATTTTGTGTAGGTGTATTGAGTACTTGGTCTTAACAAATTATTTTGATTAATTTGGTATTTCTATTAATATTGCATTGAAATTGTCCATCAAAAACAGAACTTATTATCTATTTAGACAACTCGTAGATCCCAAATTTACAATTCCTCATTCAAATTGAAAACTACATGCACATATCTAACTCAACTTAATTCTCCAACTACAAGATTGTCTCAAGTTTTCAGAAACTAATTTTAATGTTGCACCCAAACAAACTTTTTTCAACTAGTCATTATTCATTGTTTCTCATACTAAAGATTTCAAAGTTATACTAACGACAAGTATAAAGAACACCACCTATTAGGTCATTTCATAAGAAAAATCAATCATTAAACAAATACTTAAAATTTGTCTATTATTAAGACAACACGATAACTTTTATCTATTACAAGGGATCAACTCTTCCATTAGATCATTCCAGCATTCATTGCATTGCATATTGTTGAATCAAATTTCTAAAGCTTTAGCATTATTGTAGCCATTGTAGCCATATCATCTATAATGTTATTTCGTATCTTTGAACTTTGGCAAATATCATTATATTTCTTTCAACTCAACTTGCACAATTTTTTTTCTTCTAAGATGTTTTCTCAAGTATGAGATCACTATTTTGCATTGCATGGTTGATAAAGTTTTTATAACTGCATATTTTCACGTGTTTTTTTTTATTCTTGATTTTGCCATAGATTTCAGAATACTTTATTTCTAATTTTAAGTTTGAGAGTTTTTCATCTAAAAGAATATATCTTTAGTCATTTAAAGAATATAACTTTATAGTCATTTATCAAAAGACTTCTTCCAACCACTTACTGGTCATGAACGCATTAGACTCAATCATGTAAAGCTCATCTTGTTCTATTTTTTTTCCATTGTATCATTATATTGAAAGTTGTATATTTCTTGCTGCCGTGTCTCCCTCGACTCGTAGTTCTCAAATTTAGGTCATCTTTCAATGGTTCTAAATAAAATTTAGACATAATAAGGTATCTAGACTGTTAAATGAAGTATGTATCACTTTTTTTCTATTAGATTATTTAAGGTTGGGCAATCTTTGAAGGCAGTCTTCACCCGAATGATCTGTTAGTAAAACAACTATAAATCAAATGTCCAATTGAAAATTAAGAATCACAGCAAATGGTTAGATCTCTTCCAGAAACTGTATACGCCATAAATCAAAACATATAAAATTCAAAGACCTAAAACCATCCAAAATGTTAAAGGGCAACCTTATGTTTAGGGGCATTAGTCTAAGACTGCCAAGCTGCGTAAAGTCAACAAAGCCTACCAACACATACTGAGCTTCTAACAAAAGATTTAAAAACGTATATTAAAACACTTAAATCTTTGCTTGCCCCTTGCAAGGTGGTGACAATCAGTAAATGACACGTACAGGGTATTTCTTATACACAAATTAGAGAAACTAACATTTCAAATTTAGGTAGCTCATTTCACTTAATATAACTTGGATAAACTCAGTCAATGTCACCAGATGCTCACAATGATGAAAATGTATTACTGGTAGAATTCTATGAAGAAAAAAAGTAACTGCATTTGTTCAGTAGGAAAAAGTTGCAAGAATTATCAAGAAAATCCTAGAGAATGAACAGAAAATGCTTGAAACGTAGGAAAATTTATTTACAGGATGTGATTATATGTTTTCATGTGGCCCACGAGAACCAAGGAATGCATTCTCCAGTCCATCCACTAGTAGTTACGTGCTTATCTAGAAGAAGCATGTACTTAACAAAATGTAATAAACACTAGAGAAATAAACACAATTTGTCTTCTGTAAGCACATCTTGTAATTAATCTAGTTACGCCCTAGCCTATGCAAGTGTTGCTCATGTTTTGCTGCAGCTGCCTTGTCTGCAGCTTCACGCTTTAGTGCTCTCTTTGCTTGCCTACCTGTCAAGTCTTTTGAAATTTCTTTTCCCTTTTTTGGCCTTGTCGACGAGCTACCCATGTCATCTTCATTACCATGAACTTGAGAAACTCCTACAGGCCTGGCTTCTTTTCGACCTGCCCGAACATAGCCATTATCACCCCAGCGTCGATTACCCAACCGCAAACTTGATCTATAATAGTGTTCATCATAAATATCATCTTCATATTTCTAATCATCGTTGTCTTCAACCACCTCCTAAAATTCAATTGGAACAGGCTTGAACCAAGCAGCTCTCAACAGCAGGCACACTAAAATATGGAACATAACAGGAATAAAAAAAGTCTTCAGTGTATGAATCACAAAGCATGATAAACAAGAAAAAGAAAAGCATAAAATGGACCAAATAATACCTGCCATCCAATGCCTTGTAGACAAAGAGGAAAGAAAAAGGATGCTTGCATTGAGGACACCAACAGTCGGCTTTATAAGAAGCCCATCTAAGGATACATGTTACACTGTAAAAAGAAGCAACCAGAAACATAAAAAGTTGGCATATCCAAAGTAAGTAAATTTATTTTTCAGTGACAACCCATTTTCACGGTTTCTGCAATATAAAAAAATCTTCTATACAAAGCAAAAACAAGTAATACTATGAGCACAAATGTAATATTTTGAATGAACAAACAAAATAAAGCAGGATATTTATGGAAATATCTGGGTACAAATAAAATATTAAAAGGGAAAGGATGGTTACCAAAAAATTCAACCACAGACATGATTTTACACAAATAAAGTTTTAAACCTTTCTCTCCACATGTTACTTATGATGTGATAGATATGTTAGTGAATGACATTGCAGCATAAACACACTTTGAAATAAAAAAGAATGGGGATTGATATTTGGGTAAAGTGTGTAATGTCTACATAATTGAGTAATTCTCAACAAGAAAATTTTAAGCCATACCATCACAAGATCCAAAATAACATCTTTAATCATGTGAACTATTGATGCACATTGAAGGATAATATACTTACCATAAACCAATAGTTGTACCAACTTCAAAAACTAAAAAAAAAAAAAAAAACATAATGCTCTTATTAGTTGATAGTTCCAGATCAATCAATTGAATCTTAATTATAAAATAATCCAATTCAATAAGACAAGTATTTTCAAGTGATTAAGAATAAGCAAGAAGTTATAAACAATTTTATCCTGATCAGGTAAATTTTATACACTTTAATTCTATTCAATAAATTGTTAAGCTCAAATTTAAGATATTTTTTCCTCAAGAAAATTTAGTAATCTAATTCCATAAGACTATTTTCAAACTATCGTAAACAAACAAGATGTTTCCAACATTTTGTTGTACTATTCAACTAGATTAAATGTACAAACCTAAATCCCAATTGATAAATTCAGAAGTTAAGACATTCCATTTTTTGACTCGGGAATGGAAAATACTTGGTTTCAACCCAAGTTGCAGAAAACAGAAGACACCCTACCTTATAGTAGCCTAGAAACATTTGTACTCAAATTTTTTTTTGCAATGGTAACATTTTGGATTCTTCAAAAATGTTTCCAGGACACACCTGGCATCTGCAAGGAAACTCACACCCCTGAGTGACTAGATATTTTTTTTAAGAAAACTTAAGTTGACTAACCTAATCTAGTTCTACCCCTTTACAACCCATGCAAAGACAAAACCAATTATATAGCATGACAATGTATCTTTTGGTCAATCCAATTTCCTTATTCAACATGAATATTTTAGGGAGTACAAATTGCAAAAAAAGATAAGATCAATCAATGATTCAATGTTGACCTGAATATAAAGAGCACCTAAAAATGTAGCCTACCATTTGAGGACTAAGCCTTACAAACCAATGATCAAAATTATGTAGTATCCTCAATGAATTTTGATCCCATAACTTGTTTATTTATACAAATCTAATTGAAACAAAAGTTGACTCACAACAAACAAAATACTCTTGAAGAACAAGTATAGGGAAAAAATAGGGAACAATTGTAATGAAGAAACGAGACCAAAAATGAAGGCATTGAAGGTCATAAAGAAGGCTTAGACTCCAAGAAAAATAGTATTAAAAATATTTCTTGATAATAAATTAGTAAACCAAATGATAAGTAGTTTTCAATTAATTAGGAAAAAATGGGTAAAAATCAGATATAATCGTCCAAAAATCAGAATTAAAAAAATAAAAATAAAATTTTGATTTTAAAATCAAATCACAAGTTCCAAAAAAATCATTATATTTCCAGACTAATTTCCTGATAGAATAACCAAATAATTGCCAAAAAACTAATCAAAATCAGGTTGACCAATTAAATAAAAAAAGCATGATTTTTTAAAATATAAAATTGGCGAGGGCACAAGTGGAAATTAAGTGGCATTAACCACCTATATTTTAACAATGCTAGGAAGTGTAGGAGTTCCTTTTGGAAGCCATTTTTATGCTAACTTGTCATCCTGTAGGTTCCTTTTAGAGGCCCCCAAAACTCCAAAACTAGATGAAGATGTGCACTACATGTACTACAATGCAAAAAAGAGAGTAAAATAAGGATCCCAATATCAAACAAGAATGGCAACGGGTAAAGTCAATTGAAAGGCCAATTTATAAAGTCTATGGCAAGCTATAGTGGGAGAACAACCATAAATATAATTTGTGTTAAACAAATTGCACGTACAACAAGATATTTTATGGGAGTTATTTTGAGTGATGTAGCATCTTTTTTCCATCAATAAAGGAATTAAATGTGAAAATACTTGACCTTTTATTAAAAAAGAAAGCAAAAGGCTTGAAGATAATATCAATAAAATCCAATTTTGAAGCAAAAATAGCAGGTCCTATTACTATTCTTAAAATTATTTTATCAAAAAATTTATAGGCCAAAAAGAAAACTATGGGGTAAGGGGTATTTCTTAGTTTATAGGCAATTTTATTATTTCTTTAGAATCACCTCATTATAACCTCATTCAATTAACTATACATGTGCCCACTTTTCTATCACTTCATTCAATTATTTCAAGAACGAAGGGAGGAGTATACACCAAAATTAGGTCTAATAGTATCAACATCTAAATAAGGAGAAGGTATTAGGCCTCTCTTAGAGGACATGCCATAAGAACAACATATTTAGGATATTCTTAGAGACAATATATTGGACAACAAGGATAAGGTTGGCTAAGCTAGTGGTTATAAGTAGGTCAACAAGTAGTCAATTAATCCAAACAAGGTAATATGGATTGCAATAAAGTAAAATATAATAAAGAATAAAGTAATAAGCATCCAATGAAAACCATAGCTACAAAAATTTAAAAAGTGAGGTAAAGATAAAAAAACCTGGTTCACCACAGTAGGGGACTCGTAAGACTTAATGTGCATTTCTAGTGGATTATTCTTCAGTCTTCAAGGCCTATGTTGCAGCTTAGCTTTTGATGAATAATCCTTACCCTAGAACCTTCCAAAATAACCTAAGGAAAGGTATGTGTTGCAAGGTGTGTGCCCTTGGTATCCTTGTGCAGTGCAATGCAACACTCGGGTTCATGACATGGCTTAACCACCTCTTGTGGATTCATTAACTCTGGTGGTTGTATCGAGCATTAACAAGTCAATATTTTGGTGCAACAACAATCATCTTTGCAACAATTGGTATTAGAGCCTAGGTCACAGGTTTGAACCCCTCACTTGCGCAGGTGGGATTATTGCAAGGTGTGCACCCTTGGTTTCCTTGTGCTATTTAGTGCAATTCTCAAGTTCATGACATGGCTTAACTGCCTCCCATGGATTCATTAACTTTGGTTGTTATATCATTCATTAACAAGTTGATCTTTTGGTGCAATGACAACTGTCTTTGCAATAGTATGTTATTGCAAGTTTGAGCTGAGCAAATTTTCTAAATTTTCTTATGCACATGACAATAGGGAATTCTATTTATTTGGTTGTGACACCTACAACTAACAAATTTCCATAGTGACTTAAAATTTTTCTAAGTAGTCTAAGGGATTATATATAAAATCAACATTTATGAATAAGAATAAGAATATAATTGGACTTCTAAATTCCTTCCTTGCCTCCTCCGTGTGAATGCACAGCTAGGGCATTGCATGCAAAAGGTTTTGGGCTCTGCTCCACAATAAAGCTCTTCCCTTGTCACAATACAAAAGGTCAATTTCTTTGGCATCTTTATCCCTCCACTTTTGTCCTCTGCCCATGCCTCTTCAACTTCATGTGGCAGCTCTATGCGAAAAGCACAAAGAAAATAACAAAGGTTCATTCAAGCCAACAAATGGAAATATTCTTTCTGCTTGTGCCAATGATGCTAGGGATTGTGTTAATATGTATACCAGCAAACTCGTCTTGGATCAACTTAAGGATGAGTACCACAAAATGGAATTGGAATCCTCTATGGCCCAACATGAGGCCCACCCTAGTGTTAATCTTGGAGACAATATTTTGGATGAAGAAGCCACACACAAAGAACACACTTCAATTTTCCACTTTAATAATTTTTGGCTAAAGGCTAAAGAAGCTTGACAAGTGGGTTTTGAAAACCTAGCAACCTCTTCTTGAAGATGAAAATTCATTGGTTCTAGTGCAAAGGACTTCTTGGTGACTTTTTGTTCCATTGCAAATAGGTATAGGTTGTTTCAAATGAGACCTTTGTCTTGGGGAAAAACTTTCCTTTGTCTAAAACCTTGGTGTAGATTGTGTTATGCTAAAGTGTTAGGATTTGGTGTTGTACACCATTGCATAAATTGATTTATTATAATATTGTAATTAAATAATTATTTAGTTGTGGTGCATCTAGAATGTGTTTTTAGCCACACTAAGTAATTATTTGGGGAAACTTGTAAGTTGTAAATTGTAATATTGGATTAATTATTTTATGTGTGGGAGACATAGGATAATGATTTAATATTTGGGGAAAGTATTTCAAAATTTCCAAACTTAGTACCCAATATTAAATGAGGTACCAATGGTTTTGTGGCACATCATTTTATCTTACCACTTGGTTGTATTTGTGTGAGCTTGAGTCTATATAAACAAGCACATGATTAGTGGTTAAGGTTGGCTAGGTGAGTGGGTTGTCATTGTATTGAGTTCTCTTGTAAGTGCATATGTGAAACAGAGCTTGGAATATGTGGATTCATATTTGTACACATGGAGGATGCATTGGAAAGGCTTGATGTTTCAAGAGTATTCATTATTACTCTATAAGTGCAACTATTGTTTATTTGTTGAATAATAGATGGAGTATGGATGCTTTTAGAGGTTGAGCTTTTTCCTCTTTAGGGTTTTTCCAAGGTATATCTTGTGTTATCTTGTGGCTTTTCTATTTAATCTAGTCACTATGGTTATTATTTAAGCTTGTATGCTCATTTTTCTCTCACGGGGTTATGTAGGAAATGGATTAAATGAACTAGGTATTGATGCATTATTTCCTAACAAATGGTATCAGAGCTTTTATGGTTGTGGGAGGTGTGAGCTCCTAGGTTTTGTTATAACCCTTGTTTGAGTAGATCTAGTGCAAAATTGAATCCATGGCAATGCAATAAAGATATGAGGCACTATATGGTATGGAAACATTGCGGCAAGTGTTGTTTTGCAAATTTATTGGGTTTATTGCAAATTTGGGATTTGAGAAATTTAGGTCAAAAGGGTTTCTTGGATTGTGCTTTCATATAGGGAGATTTTATAGATGATCTCTTGAGACAAAATGAACCTCACCATTAGATCCAATATGGCTGAGAAAGGAAAATTGAAATAATTTTTTCCCTATTTTAGCCACTGTGAAAAATATAGAAAAATTCCCCTCCTTGTCCTAGTCGTACAACCGTACCATTATCTATAGAATTTTAAAATTATTTATATTAAATCTATTGACTTAAAATCCTACAAATAAAATAAAATTGAAAATTATTAAAATAAAAATAAAATAAATTAAAAAGGTGGGGGGGGGGCGAGGTCTGCAAACCTCGTACCTACCCCTGTGTGATGCTCACACCAACCCCAGATAGTCGTCGACAATATGTCAATGTTGACAACTGCTAATGCCCTTGATGGTCCTTCCTGGTGGTTAGCTAGTGGGTTGATCAGATGGGGCCTTAGGCCCCCAACCTAAGCCCCCAGTCCAATGGGGGCTCCACCCTTAGTCCTAAGGTGGGTGGAAAACAAAAAAATTTAAACCGCTATTCATAATTTCTAAAATCTACCATTGCAAAACCGCTACCACCTGTGGAGCACCTCCAATGGGGTCGTCGACCCACTGCCACAGAGCAACCATAGAGCTAGCAATAAGGTAGATAAGATAATTTTTTTTCAAATGAGCATAAATTTGTCATGTCCCCAAAATAGACACCAAAATATAATAATAACTAAACATTGAAATACCAATAAATAGATAAAATAAATAAATGACAAAATACATATTAGAAAGTATAAATACACATATTAATCATTTAATATTCATAAATAAGATAATATAATATTATGCTTATGAATATTAAAATAAATATATTGAATAACATATAAATATAAATAATTTAAATATTACTATAATAATAATCATTACAATATAATATAGACAAATAAATATATTTATGATAAATTCTATTTATAAATATATCATAAAAAACATAAGTAAAATGAAAACAGAATAAATATTAAAAATAGTGAATATAACATAAAATAATACAAAAGAAGAAAGTAACATGTTTGAAGGAGCGATTAATATATTTCAAAAGGAATAGTCAAGTCAGCGTATTCATAAGAAACAAAGATTGATAACTTTATGGAAGTAATTTATTATACTGTGATTTCATAAGAGACAATGCAACGATTAGTATGTTAAAAGATTAATTTAAGTTCGCAACAAATTATCATCAAAAGAAGAGGTGCGTTATGTTTATTAGTGAAAAGAGATGCCTCTTTTCATAGAAGGAAAGAAGATATAAGAGGAAATATGAAATGGGATAAGAAAGGGGGAAAAAAACAAAAGAAAGAATACTACAGCCTGGGAAGCATCAAAACACAGATCGCATATATCGGGGACTAAATCAATTCGGGACACACAATGCATAAAAGTGAGACTCTGTTTGATCGGTCAATAAAAGGAAGACCAATTTAAGACCAATGAAGGTGGAAGAAGAGAGACGTCTATCTGCAGATGGATGGGGAAAAGTATAGAATCTAGATAGAATTATAAAGTAGAAGAAATGAAGGATATACAAGGGAGATAGATGAGCATGTTCTGGGGTATCACTGTCAGCAACAGTACAGCCAGAAATCAGAGGTATGCTGTTAGGTGAGTCTAATATGATTGTTAATTAATTAATATATATATATATATATATATATATATATATATATATATATAGTAATGACTATAGTTCTTATATTTATATGTGAATATATATATATATGTAAATAGATATACATTTTATATGCGATTATGCAATAATGATGGTTGCAGCAATTATTGAGATTTATAAGTAAGAATGACTCTATTCTTTCATTATGATGATAAATGGTATGATAGAATTCCACCTATGGGATATTGAAAGATGTTTAATATCTAACCAAGTGTACTTATAAAATATATTATAAAAGAATCATTCATATTGAGTGATAAGAAGGATATGAATTAAACTTTGACAAGAACGAAATATTTATAACATCTTCGATCTTATTAGAAGTTATCACTGAAATTCATTGATCTCTAACGTTTCCAATGTCTCTTTGAGAAATACTTTGAATGCAAGATTCGGGTTTAAGTGTTTCCATCAGAAAGGGGACATTACAAGTGGTATCAAAGCAACTTCCCTGCCACCCTGTGAAAATAGCGTTTGCAGACTTACCAAAGGCAAAGGTATACTCTATGAACATATAAAAACACATTCCAATTTATGCAAATCAGGTATGACTGGTAACCGCTGAATGTAATCACTTGTTGTTGATATTCATTATTCTTATAATAGCTACCATATGTAAGTATAAAATAAATATCAAGATATATATGTATAAATAGATATGCTATTTTGAATTGGACAACTAATGAGGCCAGGATGATCTATTCCATCATAAGTATTGTGTGTGGTCAGCCCACGAAACAACCATGGAAGGCAAGAGGAATCTGTTGGTAAGTATAAAGGTAAAACACATCATGAATTTAGATATCAATGTTTAGTAAATATATCCTGCGGTAGAATGAGGACTTATATATGATGATATTTATTTTAGTTGATGTCGCTCATTTCTATAATGTCATTTTTGGAAAAATAAAGTTTTACGTGCTACTTAACATCTTATAGAATTATTGATATGTTTTGAATATCTAACTATATTATTGTGATATATTCTATCATAATGTCCCTCACATGAAGTGTATTCCATATTTTCCTCAAAGTTTTGTATCACCAAACAAACATGTAGAAAGTTAAAGGAGGTAACCTATAGGTTGAGCAGATACTAGTTCTCCACTAGGTACGCCACTCCCCGGATCGGATGACTAAGAGTCATGCCATCGGGAGCCAAGGGGGTGATATCTGCTCTTGGGCTTAGTGTGAGTATCTACGGGCCTCCTATGGATTCCTCTCCTCTAAACTATCACATGTTTGATTTGAGGGGTTCTACAACTTAGTTGGGAAGTGATGAGAATGGGTGAGGAAAGCAGATACAAGTGTATCCCCTAAGTACACCACTCCTCGGATAGGATGACCGAGTATCATGCCATCAGGGGCCAGGAGGGGTGGTATAACTGCTCCTGGGCTTAGGTAAGATTGCTTCGGGCGGACTTATCCTTCTCATCGAATCCCTATCTATGATTGAATCCCCTTGAACATGATATGGTTTGTCTTATATAATTACTTTTGAAAATGTGTACTTCATGACAATGTATTCAAGTGTATTCAAAGGTTTACTTTGTGACTTATATGTATGCTTCTAACATATGTTCATGAGAATACTTTTTTGTATTATGTGTATTCGCGTGTATGCTTCATACTCATGTGTATACTTGATGACTTTGGGATAGTGGATGGGTCCACGGTGTAGTATGGGATGCACCGAATCCCCTTCCCAATTGTCTAATGGTATACTTCATTCGATTATATTCGTATTTGAGTGTATACTCTATGACTTGTGATTATATTGATGCAATTGTATTCTAGTGTATACTCTGTGATTATATTTGTATTTGAGTGTATACTCTATGACCTTGTATTTATATTTGAGTGTATACTCTATAACTTGTGATTGTGCTTGAGTGTATACTCTATGACTTGTGATTGTACTTGAGTGTATACTCTATGGCCTTGTATTTATGTTTGAGTACATACTTTGACTTTGTATTTGTATACTTTGAGACTTGTATTTAAGTGTATGCTTTATGACTTACATATGCCTTGCAACTTCATGCACTCATGCATATGCTTCATATATTACTCACACATATGCTACATGTTTTGCCTATTTTATGGTGTCTTGCTTCATGGTATATATGATCACGCTTAGCACCTTACTTATTGATGTACTCTAATACATGACTATTCCATTTTTGTATACTTTGCATTTGCATAATTCATGCCTTATATGTATTGGTGTATTGTCAAGTGTACCTATGAGTATTCTTATGCCTATGTTCTTTATGGATGATCATTTCGTGTATTATACTCCATGTCGTGTATTTATGCGTATTTTCATCGAATGCATTTATTCTATGCATAGAAGTAAATTTGAGTAAACTTGAAATGCTTTACATATTCATGTCTTAAGTAATGACTAAACTGCTTCTTGCTCCATGTGTGTAATTCCTACCTGTATGCTTCCTGCTTGAGTGTATTACTTCCCACCTTATGAGTATTTAAAGTATAATTACATGGTTTATATCCCTTGCGTGTAATTTATTACTTGATGCTTCTATGTGTATTTGTTTTACATTGTATGTCTTATTCTATAGAAGTATATTTTGTGTACTTGTATGCTTCATGTGTAATCTGTGATTATGCTCTATACATGTATTCATGCTTGATCCATGCGTTATATCTTGTATGCATTTATGACTAATATATTCAACATGACTGATCTGTGGAATGACTTTCAAAAAATTGGTGTGTTTTCAGTATGTCTAATCTATTTTCATACGTACTTGGTGTGTTATATATATTTCAATGCATATTTCATGAATGCTTCATGCCTTGTGTATTCAAGATTATGCTCCAGGTGTTTATTCATGCTTATACTCCATGCTTTATTGCTTGCGTGTATTCAAGCGTATGATTCATATCTTATGAGTGTGCCTCATGTCTTACATGCTTGTTTTATCACTAATATGCTTTTAGCATGTTTGCTGCATGTGTATACTTCTATTATTTTTCTGAATGTACACTTCTGAATTGACATGTATACTTCTTCAAGTGTATTTGCATACCTTGAGTGTATTAAGGTGCCTTGTATTTCCTAAGTAAATCTTGCGTGTGATTATTTGATGTTCCTTCAGCATGACTATTTCATGAAAGCTTAATACGTGATTAATTCATGTTTGTCGAGACACTCCATACACGAGTGCCCTCTTGATGCCTTGAATATGCTTCGTAACATGACTTACGTATGTCTTCTCATGCTTTGTATGTTATTGGCTCCATTCCTGATGTGTTTGTAGCTTATAATACCTTATGTGCATACTTTGCGACTGTTTCATGTATGATTGCTCCATGTATGGTGTGTATTCAACGTGAGTGATTATGTGTGTACCCATTGTATGTCATTGATTGCTACATATCTGAAATATTTTCTCTATGTCTGATGTGTATTTAGCATGTGTGATCTATGCGAGTGCTTGCACATATATGATTCTGGCCTTATCTAAATATATGACTGTATTTGTATTCATGCGTGCACTTTATGCCGTAAGTGTATTCTTATGCATACGTCTTGACATGCATTTATGCGCTATTCCTTACATATGTTTTGTCTTATGCATCTAGGTAATAGTGCTTCATACTTGTGTGTGTTTGTGTTGTATGCTTCATGCCACACGTATGTTTTGTGCCATACATACTTTACAATATTTACAAGTATTAGTTCATGGTTAATAAGCTTTCCACAGTGCTTTGATCATGTATGCTTTATGTCCTGCATAAACTATATTTCATTGCATTTTTAGCACGAGTGTCTACATATAACCTTTGCATATTTTCAATATAGTTACACCATGTGTATATATCATCGCTTGTGTTTAACAATGATAAAGAAAGACTTCCTTAAGTAGATTAGTTTTAATTCCAGTTGAGATTGCTTGAGGACAAGCAATCTTGGGCAGGGAGGACTGTCATGTCCCCAAAATAGACACCAAAATATAATAATAACTAAACATTGAAATACCAATAAATAGATAAAATAAATAAATGACAAAATACATATTAGAAAGTATAAATACACATATTAATCATTTAATATTCATAAATAAGATAATATAATATTATGCTTATGAATATTAAAATAAATATATTGAATAACATATAAATATAAATAATTTAAATATTACTATAATAATAATCATTACAATATAATATAGAAAAATAAATATATTTATGATAAATTCTATTTATAAATATATCATAAAAAACATAAGTAAAATAAAAACAGAATAAATATTAAAAATAGTGAATATAACAAAAAATAATAAATATAAAATAATACAAAAGAAGAAAGTAACATGTTTGAAGGAGCGATTAATATATTTCAAAAGGAATAGTCAAGTCAGCGTATTCATAAGAAACAAAGATTAATAACTTTATGACAGTAATTTATTATACTGTGATTTCATAAGAGACAATGCAACGATTAATATGTTAAAAGATTAATTTAAGTTCGCAACAAATTATTATCAAAAGAAGAGGTGCGTTATGTTTATTAGTGAAAAGAGATGCCTCTTTTCATAGAAGGAAAGAAGATATAAGAGGAAATATGAAATGGGATAAGAAAGGGGAGAAAAAAAAGAAAGAATACTACAGCCTGGGAAGCATCAAAACACAGATCGCATATATCGGGGACTAAATCAATTCGGGAGACACAATGCATAAATGCACGTCACTTGCCAAAAGGTAAGTGAGACTCTGTTTGATCGGTCAATAAAAGGAAGACCAATTTAAGACCAATGAAGGTGGAAGAAGAGAGACGTCTATCTGCAGATGGATGGGGAAAAGTATAGAATCTAGATAGAATTATAAAGTAGAAGAAATGAAGGATATACAA
>VDFB02276838.1:0-24084 GCA_007258455.2 Sequoia sempervirens
GGAGCAACCAACATGTGCATATTGCAAAAAGTTTGGTCATGAGGAGCATCGTTGTCATGTTAAGCAAATTGATGAGTTGAAAAACATCCTTAAGAAGAACAACATCAACTTGCCAATTGCATATCAAGAGAAGGACTCATCCCCTTCCACTTATTCTAAGGGAAAAATTACAACTCTCATGGCAACAACATCAAGCTCATCTCCTCTTCTTCATCTCAACATGAGAAACATAAGGGGAAAGCATTTCTTGCTTTTGTAGATTCCAATTCAGATAGGTGGATCCTTGATTCAGGAGCTTCACATCATATGACTTCGTCCAAGGATATGTTCTCTTCATTTGATTATTGTTCATCACCACCCATTTTGATGGCCAATAACACTTCTTTGGTAGTTTGTGGGAAGGGTTCTATTGACATTGAAGGTGGAGCATTTAATGATGTTCTATGTGTGCCTACTTTGTCAAGGAACATCCTTTCCATCTATCAAATTACACATAGTGGTATAGGAAAGAGTGTAAAGTTCACACCAGATTCTGTCATTGTTCAAGATTTGCATAGCAGGGGTCTTGTTGCAGTTGGGGAGGTTGATAATCGTTCTCGGTTCTACACCTTCTCATATTTTGCTCCTATTGAGGATTCAATTCACCCTAGTATGAACACACTTGAGGAGAATGAGTATGCTTACTTGAATCTTGGAGTGCTCACTACTCCTAAGGCTCTTGAACCTATAGTTGATACTCCATCTCCTACATTGACTAATGCACCTGATGATACTTGTATTTCGACAGTTTCAGTGCCTTGTGATTCAGTGCAACAGTGTATACCTTTTCTTCTAGCAATAGTTTCATGGGATGACTACTTGACAGACATTGGCAACTTGTTTGTGGAGTCCTACATTGCAAACTTGGGAGACACATTTGATTACTTACATATTCTCTTTGACGAAAGTGATTCTTCTTCAGTTGTTGCGAGGGAACACTATGAACCTCCTCTACATGATCATTCTTTCGAGGTTGATGTGATTGTGGATGCATATGTACAATAGTTGGAGGAGGCCACTTTCTTTTTTGAGGAGACATCTTCTTTGGATTATGTTCTACCTACATCCTTGGTAGATCTTGAGCTGTCTTTTTTAGCGGATGAGAGTGTTGTTGCAAAGGGGTTCTCACAGGTTCCAAGAAGTGACTACACTGTGACTTTTGCACTTGCCATTGCAACTTCACATGGTTTGGGAAAGGCATCTTTCAACATCAACACAGGGAAATTTGAGCAGCTTTCAGAGACTTCTTACATTTTGAGGGTTCTTCCTTCTTCACTTATGGATTGGGGAGACTTCATTCATGCACCTTTGGTATTGTTTCTTCCTAAGGGGAGGAACGTTGTTCAACAATTTTGGAGTAGCTTCTTCATTCCTTCTTGAGCATCTTCCATGGGTGATCATTGTACATTGAGGGGGGGCTACCTTGTCTCTCTTCTTCTTCTCTTGTATGGGGGGGACCTTTTCCTCACATGGGGTTTTTTCCTTCTCATGCTATGTTCATAGGCTTTTGTATCTCATCTCTCTTTCAGGGGGTAGTTTTTTTCCCACTGGGTTTTTCTATCTTTACTCCACTTGTGAGAGATTGCATTGCATTTGTACATGGGTACCTAACAAGGCTTAGTTGTTAGGACCCATCTTGCATCTTATCTTTCATGGTTAGCTTGAGTCTTCATTCCCCAAGTTGCACTTAAGGGGGGGTGTTGGTGTAAATAAGTATTTTACTTATTGCACTTTACTTAAGCTTACTTAGGGAATGCATATCATTATAGGTTGCACTTGTGACACCTAGTTATTTGCATCTTGCATCTAGGTTTGTGCATACATTGAGAGATATGAGTTGGACACCTAGGGAAGTGTGTGTCAAAGAAATTCCACTCTTTGTGGTGTGATCTAGTTATCATCTTTTTATCTCCACTTTTTGTGGCATGATAATTCCACCTTTGGTGGGTGATCCACCTTTCATGGAATTATCTATTATTTCTCTCTACATATCACACACATGATTGTGACACTTGTCTCATTCATGGCCCTTCATTGTGTCCTAGCTTGACTTTATAAGCAAGCCTTGTACATGCTTGTAATTGTCTATCTTCATGCATATTGAGAATACAGTCATCATATTCTATCATTTTCTCTCTCTTTTGTGCTATGTTTAGTCTCTTGATCCTATTGTTGCTTTTCATAAGTTCTTACATAGTGTAATAAAGTAGTCCTTCCTATGTACCCATGATCATCAATATAACCAAGTTATCATTCTTAAGTGAGCATTTAATAGATATATTTAATGTAGGTTATGGTTGCATATTGTCATTAGATATATATGGGTTTTGAAGTAGCTATTTGTGCCTAGTTTAGTGATAATTTTGAGGCCAAGTCAAAGGGTTGGTTTGGCTATCAATTTGTTAGTTATCTATTTTATTTGATATAAATAATTGTTAAGGTATACCCTTGGGAACATTTTCTTGAGTCTAAGTTGAGCTCAAAATAAAGGATATGAAACCCACTCTTGTAGAGTTGGCATTTAACCCTCCACTATTTGTTGATAAAATTATTTTACTTGCATGATGATAACCCTAGTCTTGTGAGTAGAATTTAATTCTAGGAAGTGGAGCAATAGTTTTGAGACCTAACAATAGATTATTTAAATATGATGTTTCAATTCATAACATTAAAGAATGAAGCCCATGTTAAAAAAGAGATATAATTTACCATATACATACCACAAAAATGAAATAAACATATACTAATTAATAATTAATAATTTTAAATTTATTTTATTCATTCATTCTAATTATTTATTTAAATAATCAATCTAAAAATATATCTTTCATAATTTAAAAAATCATAAAAATAAATTACTAATATATCAATTCAACCCTTAAATAATGGTCAAACTATACTTTTATGAACTATGTTAAAATTAAACAATATATTTATATTAAAAACATTTAAATTTTACCCTTTACAGATAGAATGATTAGAAAAGTTGATCTATAATTTCGACACCTAACAAATCTACAATAAAGCATTTCTCTAAATATTTTAGACGTACACATATAAACATTTAGATTCTATATAATCTTGTTAAAACAATTCTACTACATAGGTAAACTTAAGTTAATGAATATATGTAATTATTAAGTATAAATAAATTTAGATTAAAATAGTCAGGTCAATAAATAAATAGTAATAAATGTGATAATTAGATGAAGAGATTATGATACTTAATTTTAGAATTAATAATGTAGAAATGATGCTGATGTCATGTAGAATTAATTTGTTACAATTGTAAAGTTTTACATCTTTGGTATGATGACTATCTTAAAATTAGAGTTAGAGTAGAAAATTGTAAATTTCAATCATGAGCATCACATGTTCAATCTTGATGACTACTATAGACTTGAACTTTAATGCATGAATCTAAATTGATGAAAACTATACGTAGAAACCTATTCAATATAATCCTTGATAATCTTGTAAGGTCTCTAATGGGTAAATACACCTTGAGGTAATCTGTCAGATAACTAGGTCAAGTTCTCCTAGGTTGGACTACTAGATGTGTAAGATTTGATGAAAAAAAAATCTATTAAGCCCAAGAAACCTGCATGCAAAAACCTGTCACAAGGAAGAAATCTGTAGGAAACAAAACAAGGGTTTTGCTTTGACAATATGTAAGAATTGTATTATCAGACTGAAAAAAGAACATCAAGAAGTAAAAATACAATACAAGAGATCAATCCTTATAAAAGGAGATCAAAATGGAAAGGAAAAACTAACCCTAAGGTGAGTGCATTTAATAATTAATATTAATTATTAAATGACTAATACATGTGCATAAAGTGAAGTCTTAAGAGGAGAGTAAAGTTAATTAATTACTTTACTCTAACACCCCCCCTTAAGATGAGCTACAATGTAGCTACAAACAATGCAAAGGAAAGCAAAGGAACTACAATGCAACTGTGGGTCCCGACAACATGGCCTGATTAGGTACCCAAATACAACAAAATCTCTATAAAGCGGAGTAAAGAAGAAAACCCAATGGGAAAAAACTCCTCTCCAAAAAGAGATAAAGAAACATGCTGAAAAGAAAACATGAAAGAAGGAAGGCCTCATTGAGACCCCCCAAGGACAACTTCCTTCACCCCAAGCATGGAGCACAACTGAAGATAGCACAGAGATGCCAAAGGTTTAGTGAAGATGTCTGCAACCTGCTCCTCTGTAGGAATGTACTCCAAGATGAGAGAACCATCCTAAATCAACTGCCCGATGAAATGCATGTGGATTTCAATGTGCTTTGTCTGCTGATGCTCCACTGGGTTGCGAGAAATGTGAATGGAACTCTGATTGTCACACCAAAGAATAGTGGGACTATCTAGAGGAAACCCAAACTCTGTCATCAACTGCCAAAGCCATAAAACCTCCTGATTGGCTAACACTGCTGCACGGTACTCAGCCTCTGTAGATGATAATGCAATACCAGATTGCTTCTTGCAAGACCATGTGATAGGACCAGAACCAAGGCAAAAAACAAAGCTAGAAGTAGACTTCCGATCGTTGACATCACCAACCCAATCGGAGTCAGTGAAGCCAATGATGTGAGGGGATCCTGAAGTGTAGTGAATGCCATAATGAGTGGTGCCCCGAATGTACCTCAAAATACGTTTGGCTGCTTGCCAATGGCTCTCATGAGGATCATGGGAAAACCAAGAGACAAGACCAACCGCAAAGGAAAGATCAGGACGAGAATGTGTCAGGTACAACAAACTGCCAACCAACTGCCTGTATAAAGTGGGGTCTACTAAAGGAGTAGAGCAAGTGGAAGACAAAAAAACACCTGACTAAAATAGAGTGGGGGGCAGACTTGCAATAAAGCATGCCAAATCGCTGAAGCATATCAAGAGCATACTTCTCCTAAAATATGGAAATCCCATCCGAAGACTGAATAACCTGAAGACCCAGAAAGAAGTGTAAGAGACCAAGATCTGTCATCTCAAACTACTCCATCAAAGCTCTCTGAACACTCTGAATCATGGAGGATGAGCTACCTATAAGGATGAGATCATCTACATATAGCACAAGAATCAAAAGATCACCCTCGGCCATTTTGAGATACATACCAGCACAGTGATCCAAAATGATAGATGTTGAAGTGAGAGGAAAGCAAAGAAGAGGTCCATCTTCTCATGCCAAGCACGAGGATGGTTGAGACATCATACAATGAATAGAAATGGAAGCAAACCAAAGAAGTGTCCTACACAAATCTTGAGGCTGCTCCATATAGATCTCCTCATGTAGGTCTCCATAAGAAGGCACTCTTCACATCCATCTGAAACACTGTCCATCCTTGTGAAGCTACAAGTGAAAGTACAAGGCGTATAGAGTTCATCTTGGTGATAGGAGCAAAGGTCTCAGAGTAGTCAATACCCTCGCTCTGAGAAAACCCTTAGCAACAAGGCGTGCCTTATGCCCATCAATAGAACCATCGTAGCATGCCCGGGCTGGTACACACCCGCCGCCCCAGACCACTGTTCCCCTTGGGAAGAAGACAAAGATCTATGATTCTTCATCAGGTGGGGCGGTGAGGCTGGGACAGGCGGAGGTTGGTGGGGTGAGATCAAAGGCCAGAAACAGGCTATTTATTACGAGAATGCGATGAAGTATCGAAGGATACCGCAAAAAGAACCATTTGCATCAACGATTGACCGCGAGGGCCCACCTAGAGTAGAGAGCGAGAACAGCGGGTGGTGGTGGAGATGAGTGGATCATCATTATCATCCTCGAGAGATAGAAGTAATCCTCAAGAGATATGTGAAGAAGAGGAGGAGTGACAATGAGGTGTGAAGGCAGTGGAGAATCCATCTAAGGATAACGCTCATCAAACTGGACATCTCGCCGAAACAAGACCTCTCTGGAATCAAGATCAAACAACCTGTATGCCTTAACATCCTCACAGTAGCCAACAAATATGAGTGGTCGGCTCTTCCTCTCCATGGCTTTCCACTAAGCATCGAGAATAAATGCCCAAGCCTCACTACCAAAAACTCGAAATGAAGAAACATCAGGCTTGACATGGGTCCAAGCCTCCTCAGGAGTCCTTGTCTAATGCCTTATGAGGCATCAATTGAAGATATAATTGGCACAATTGTTGCAGCCAAAATGAAGAACTCATAGCCGAGGCTAGTATCGCCCACAATTTACCATCTCATGGAGTTCACATTTGTTCTTTCTCTCAGCAACACCATTCTACTGAGGGGTGTAAGGGACTGTAAACTGATGCTGTAAACCATGCTCAATGCAAAAATCTATAAAAGCTTGATTAACATATTCCCCCCCATTATCTGTGTGTATCCTCCTGATAGAAAGTCTAGATTGCTTCTCCACAAATGTCTTAAAAATCTTGAATGAGTCAAAGACATCAGACTTGTACTTAAGAAAGGAGTACACTTATATTTTTTTATCTGGAGAAGTCATCAATAAAAAAGTAATGAGCATAAGCGAGGGCCCCCTAAAGGGAAGGAGCCAGAAAGGACGCCAGATCTGCTGTGTACAACTAGGAGCTGCCTATGCGAGTGGCTCGACCGCAGGAAAAGGATCGCGATGATGTTTGCCAAGGACACATCCACGACATACACCATCAGTACAAGAAATCTATGGAAGCCCAATCACAAGTGCCTGAGTACTCATCTGTTGTAGATATCTGTAATTGACATGGCCAAAACGCTCATGCCAAAGCCTGCTCACTGAATCTGCATGTGCTATAAGAGAGGAACCAACAGTGTCTAAACTCTCAAAGGCATCAAATCTGTATAAGCGAGATGCAAAATCCACACTCCTAGTAGCCACAACCAAGTTAGGATCATGAAGGTCTTGAATAACCACATCATGTGGTGAGAACTCTTGTCTTACCGGTGAGGAAGTGGAAAATCTAATATATATAATGATTAGAGGTTTGTCAAAATATAGGAAGAAGCACATCACAGTAGACAACCACCATCCAGTAGAAGCGATTGCACAGACCTTGAAGCTGAAGTTGTGTGGGTCTCGCAACTATAATGTGTCTGGTGCCTATGGGGGACGGGAAGTGACCAAAATCCTCTATGTGTGGTGATACTACCGTATGGTTGAGGCGCAGTCTAAGAATCCAAGTGGATTACGGGACAATACTTGTGCATAAGAGCATGACCTTTCCCTATGGTGAAGGGGAGGTGCAGCAGTGTGCTCTTTGCTACAGCCAAAGCCTCTAAAACGTTTTAACACACGGGAAACTAGATGTCCTCCTTGCCATTGCAAGGATCCACCGATTTCTTCTTGAATGCTTGGAGGAGACTCACCTGGAGACGAAGATTTACCCTGATTTAGGAGTGGACTATGGACTCCTGGAGTAGGCTGGAGTGAGTAGCTTGGAGGAATTCTCACTAGCCCCTTAATCTTTCTTAGGCTTCAGTTTCTGCTTCTGTTTTTCTTTGGAGGATTGGGCTACCAATGCTTGGTTCTGTGAACCTGAAAGTGAATCCAACTGCTTGAGCTTAGCTTGCTCATGAGTCAGACGATCACAAAAGACCTCAAAAGAAGGCATGACATGTCGAGCACCCAAGGCATCCATGGTGGAATAGAAGGTCGAAGAGAAGATCTGAAATGGACCCCGAAGCTTGGAGAGGATCAGGAAAATGCACTCTATATTAGTCTTAGTCTTACCACAACCCTATAAAATAGATCTTTTCTGTTTGAACTTCATCAGAAAGTCCTCAATAGAGGGAAACGAATCAGGTACCAAGGAAGTTAACTCTGCCTCAATCTACAAAGCTCTGAACTCGTTGATAGTACCAAAAAGTCCATCAAACTTGGTCCAAATGGCTCGAGGAGTGAGACAACCCTCAAGATGAAATAGGAGACTGTCGAAAATGTGTAAAGCCATCAATCCCATAGCCTGATCCATATTGTTCCTGTGCTACATAACCTCAAAGGCACATGTCAACTGAGGCTGAACCTCATCCAAATAGGACCATAACCCTCTAGACTAGAGAAGAGTCATCATGCGACCCTTCCAAGTGTGACCCATGCTGATTGTAGAGATTCAATAATCTCTCGGCCATCACCTTGAGCATTACCTCCAGCTCGCTCTAGAATTTTATTATTATTATTTGGTGGTCTTTTAGAACTAGATGAAGATCACAGAGAAGGGGTTTTGTTTGTTTTGTTTTTGGTTTATAGATTCTAGTTTTTCGACAGGCGATAGAAGCAAGAGAGAAAAACACCTGATACAAAATCAATCGATTGCAAATTGAAACCAGAGAGAAAATGAAAGCGTTAGATGATTGAGACAAATCTATGTACACGAAGAATTCGCGATGAAATATTTTAGTCGGATAGCAATCATGCGGTACTTTCAAAGTCAAAGTATATGGCGCCATGGTTGAAGATTACGCTTTTCGAGATACACTTAATCTGCAGAACTTCGGCTCAATACATGGCGTTTAGGAATAAAGATTGAAAGTATGATGCTTATTGGAAGGACACCACTATGAACAACACAGAGAAGAACACCCCAAAAAAATGCCTTTTCACATGCATGCGCTTGTAAAAAACCCTAATTTTTTTTTTTTGAAACAAAAAATATCATTAGGCAAGGAATACCAGATCTGAAAACTACACCTAGAACCTCTCAAATTAGCCAAAGAATCCCAAATTTCTTTTGTCAAACCCTTGCTCCCTTTTTTCTTCAAACATGAACAAGCTACAGCAGATCCAACTCTGATACCATGTAAGATTTGATGAAAAACAAATCTATTAAGCCCAAGAAACCTACATGCAAAAACCTGTCACAAGGAAGAAATTTGTAGGAAACAAAACAAAGGTTTTGCTCTAACAATATGAAGAGTTTATTATCAGACTGAAAAAAGAACATCAAGAAGTGAATATAATACAAGAGATCAATCCTTATAAAAGGAGATCAAAATGGAAAGGAAAACCTAACCCTAAGGTGAGTGCATTTAATAATTAATATTAATTATTAAATGACTAATATATGTGCATAAAGTGAAGTCTTAAGAGGAGAGTAAAGTTAATTAATTACTTTACTCGAACAAGATGAACCACCTTTATATATTGGAGCAATTTTTTTGAAGACAACATTCATTGGCATATAAGTGGCCTATATGTTAATGAGAGTCTTTATCCCTTTAGAAAAATAAAGTGTTCTAGATGCTCTTTAAATTCTTAAGCTCAACATACAAATTAATGACACATTGAATGCCTTTAAATACCTTGACATAATAAAATGTCATGAAAAATATGTGTTAAGTCATCTTATAACTACTAATGAAAAGGAGACAAAATATTAAAATTAAATTTTGAATATATAGTCTAAGGTTCATTCTCATGCACTACATGATAGATCTTGAGGGGGGTAGAAATGAACTTGGGTGTAAAATTAATTATCTTAAGACAAGGAAAAATGTACAAGAGCAAATGAAAAATTAATAATGATAAATAAATATCAAATATATATGAATAAGTCTAAGTGGGGGGAAACAAGCAAAGATAGGGATTATGAATGATCCAAACTGAGTATAATAGTGTGTCATTTGTCAATATGTTTTTATATTGAGGATATTCAACTAAAATTAATATAAATTTGAATGAAAAATAACATTGCAAATTTCACTATTGCAAATCTAAAAAATACAATTAATTTAGACTATAGGAATCAAGTAGCCCCCCTATAAACTACAGTGTGTTTAGTAAACTTTTTTCACGTGACCAGTGACGCTAGTGCGACACGCCCTTTGGTACCACAAGGACAAATGTGAGACTAAACCTTGTGAACTCTTACTTGCAATAAGATGCTTTAACCAATCGAGCTAGACCCTTCACCCCCTAAAAAATACAATTAAAAAATAAAATAAAAAAATAAAATTTAGTTTTGTTTTAGAAAGGCCAATATTTCACATTAAATCTTATCTCTTTGCTCTATAATAAAAAATTTTTGATTTAAAAATACTACTCAAACATAATTTAAATAAAATTGATTAAACATATATTAACAAAATAATTTTATTTCTTTATTTTCAAATACCATAAATTACTTGACCTCCTAAACATTCTTAAGAACATATATACACTCATTCACATTCTTAAGAAAATGTACACACTATTATTTTTCTTCTACTCTTTGAAATTAATTTTCAAGAAAAATCAAATAATGGGGACATTTGAAGAAATATAGTGGAGAACACTACACCTTAAACTTTAAGTGATAACTATCTTAATTTTTATTTTTAATTTACTCTAGATCAAACATAATTTTTCTTTCAAAGGTTTCTTCTAGGAGTAACTTTATTGGGTTTTGTGAGTGTGGTAGGACATGTTGGGGGAAGTAGATGGTTTATGAGTGCCATAAAAAAGTAGTTAACCTTTTGGTGTAAGAAGTCTTTGTAGACTTATGACAAAATCTTTTAGGTGTGATCATATTAGGTGTAGTCCACTTGATAGTATCAAAATAAATTGGTCTAGTGGCCCAACAACATTATAAATGTGGTTTATGTGGCCCAAAGATAGAAAACATGTGGGGAAGCAAGGCATTGTTTTGGTACTTTTTATTTTGAGCATATTAACGTGGTGGTCATGACTAAGTTTTGATTTTTTTTGGCTGTGATATTTTAGTGATAGTTTGGCAAGAAACATCTAATCATTTTCAAAAGAAAATAATTTCTAAGGTCATGTGGACCATAGGGAATAAATGGACATCTAGCAAAAGATTTTGACACCCAAATCTTAATGATGACACTTTCATGGTAAAAGGAGAGATTTCAACATTTGAGGGCTTGAATGACGACTTAACACATTTTTTTAATATTATTGTAGATTGGGAATCTAGCATAAAGGTTTTGAACTAGGGTTTTGAATTAGATGAGAGGGATTGTACCTTTTACTAAAGCTATATTTTAATGGAATTATATTATATTTTTATGTTTTAATAGTGTGTATTTTAAAAAATATTATTTTATTAATAATTTTATTTAAGATTTTTTATGAATGAAATAAAGAGAAGGGAGGGTATCAAGTTTTCTTTTTATTTTAAAATAAGTTTAGGTAAGATTTTCATGATGAAAAAAGAGAAGGGAGGGTAGCAAGTTTCTTGTTTGAACATGTTTAATATTTAAATTAAGTTTGTATAAGACTTTTCTTGATAGAATGAAATAGAATATGACAATCTTTATTTTGAATAAGCTTGCATTTTAGAATAAGTTTGTATAAGATTCTTCATGGAAGAAGGGAAGGAAAGGTTGCAAGTTTCGAAATGTGCTTATATTTTTATAATATATCATTAAGAAAAATATATTAGATATAACAAAGCAAATATATAGATTTTAAAAATAAAATATATTTTTTTATTTTTTGATACTATATCAAGAATGAAATTATAATGTCCATAAAAAGAATAAAATATTAAGCAATTGCAAAAATGAAAGACCCCTAAAAGTGTAAAAGATAACCAAATTATCAAGAAAGCCATACCTAAGCACATATTTTTATTACTTTATTCTTGAGCAAGGAAGTAATGTCATTAGTAGTGTCAAGTGACATGAATGGATTCCATCCTAAAAGGTTAGGATTATTTTTGGGATCTTTGGTAACTTTTGTTTGCAAGTTTTAATTCTTCCTAAGTAAATCTAGTGTATTAGATGGCTAAATATAATCTCAACATATTTTTGGTAATGTCAAGCATGCATTTTCATGGTGGAAAAAACATCATATGACGAAATTACCCATAACAAGGATTGCATTAGATATATTACATCCATCTCTACAAGGGTCACAAAGAGTGTAAGTAAAACCTCAAGATCACCTTGACGTGAAACTTGCTTACATATCAAAGGGAGCTACACAAATCTTATGGATTCTCTAGATTTATAGTCACTTGATGATGCGGGATTGAAATAGATATGTATGTATGTATGTATGTATGTATGAATGAATGCATGCATGCATGCATATGTCTATGTATGCATGTGTGTATATGGTTTCAAAAAATATATACTTTCCAAGGAAGTCTTTCTTTCAAAATAATATTTTAAATGTACCAATTAACAATGTGTCTTTTTTTTAAACCATTACTAATTATTCAATATTCACCTTTAATGATCAAGTTTATAAAATTAAGCTTGGTGCTAAGCTCGATTCCTAAAAATAGACCATATACTTCCTCAATGTTAGAATTAGTGCCAACAAATAAGGGGAAAAAAGATAAAACTTATCCTTTATGGTTTATGAGTTTCCCACCCTTGATATCCTATAATTATTCTTTATAGCACCATCAAAATTTAACTTGATCCATCCCTCTTTAGATGGGCTCTAGGATTGTGAATGCATATCCCTAGAATCTTTAGGGGTCTCATGTAATTTGCTAGTACCCTTATGCTTAGCCATATTTTAAGGATAGAAAACTCCTCTAGACTAAATTGCTTATTCTAAGAGGAATATAATATACATATTTAGAATAAGCAAATTTCATTGCCTCCATAATAGGTTCTAATTTTTCTTCATTCCACTAAAGATCTTGTTATTATGTTCTAGCTAAATCTCGTAGATGATAGTTCTTGAAGCAAAATTCTAATTATCTAGGATACTTTTAAAAGAGATTAGGAACTTTTAGGATTCAATGCTCTATGAAGGATATTGCCACCACCCAACTAAAATTTAAAATTTCTAAGAAACAAGTATATATTCCTTAAATGAAAAATCAAAATGAAGAATGATGTGATTGACCTCTTCTTTCTATGTCAAAAAATGTATATTTTCTTGGACCAAAGAAGCATTTCCTTTTAAGGTGTTCCCAAGATGGTATCTTGGCATGATATGCTAATTGAAGAAAAAAATATCTTTGTACAAGCCTTAGATGACCATATATTTCCCAATGGGAAGGAGTTGGGAAGAAGCACAAATGAATTGATTGATTTCTAATTGTTGTGTATCTAACTAATCACACACTTTTGCATGGTTTTAAGATTCACTTGTATATTCACTATAATAATTTATAGATAACACATTAATGTATGTACATTTATCAACATGCTATTTGTTTTGATAGTAAAATTTTATCTTAATAAATATATTTTATTAATTAACTACTCTTAAAGAGTTGAGTTATATTAGTTAAATATCACTTGAATAGACTTATACTTTTAGATGACTACTCTCCAAATCATATTCGTAGCCTTTACCTTATCTATATAAGAGCATATAGACATTAGGGAAATTTACATACAAGATGAGTCTCCTAAGAAATCTTAAAAAAGACAAAAATCATCTCCTATAACTCAATTTAGCTAAACATAAATAAATATAAATTACTTGGACATATTTCTATTATTAATTCTTAAAAAAAGCTCAAGTTCAACTTTGTAATTTTTTCTCTCTTTAAAAAATATTTATCTTAAACTTATGGTTTTAAAAACCACACTCTAATTTGAAAATAAACTCTTATAAATATTTGTTAGTATTTTTTCTCTAATAATTTATTTTATTATTTTATTTTTTTTCTCTCTCAAAAATATTTTATCTTAATTTGTGCTTCCAAAAGCTACACTTTCCATTTTTTTAAACAAAATCTTATGAATATTTATTATTATTATTTTTTTGATATTTTTTTGAATAAGTATCTATTTATTAATTTACTTTTTTCCTTTTTAATTTTTCTAATAAATTTTTAACTTTAGTTTTTATGAATATTTGTCTATTTAACTTTTTTTCTTTTTATAATGCACATATATTAAAGAATATTTTTTTGGAAAACAACCTTTTTATATTTGTAGAGGATAAATAATTTTAGTTATATAATTTTTTTTTAGAAAAATGGAGGGAATAATTTGAAGTTGAATTTAAAATATTCATTCATTTAGATTTTTAAAAATGAACTATTTGATTATTTTTTAGTGGACAAGGGTAGAGTCACACCTTTTTCTATTAATTATTTGGTTTGAACTTTTATGAACCATTTCATTACTTTTAATACAATTTTAAAATAATCTTTATACACATTCATTAATGCTCTTTATAATAATTACAGGACTATAGAATAATCTTCTTTAAAATGATTTCAATACATTTTAAAAGAAAAATAATAAAGACACTCAATAATAAAATAAATCTAGATTTTTTTATTGAGATCTAAAATTTAAATAAATTTTAAAATTACAATAAAACCAAGATAGAGAAGTCTACAAAATTGAACTACTAATATTCTCAAAGAAGTTTAGAACTCCTTTATAAAATTCAATTATTGAAAATTATTTTATTAATCATTACTTGGAAAAATCAACTTTTGCAGTAACTTTATCAATTAAAATTATAGTTGGACTATCTTCCTCTTTATTTATATTCTTATTAGGTGTGACTTTCTTTAAATCATCCTTTATATTGTTAGCTCCCAAAACTCCATCATGTTATATATTGATCAAAACATTTTATTTTTTGTTATATAAGAATGGATTCAATTTTAGAGTGAAAATAATAAAGAATTTATATAATTTACATGTTGATTATTTTATAAATGAAATACACCCAAGAATTTTAATACATATGAAAAATATTTGATAATATTGGGCCTAAATCATATAGATAGATGGGTTAAGGGATATTTATATCCTGTTGATCCTAGAAAAAATATTTATCCTAAGTTTGATACCATTACTAAGCTTATAAAAATTCTATGTAATTGAGAGAATGGATTATTAGTGTTGGTGTGAATAAGGTGTTCCACCTAACTAGTTCACCTAGTGGGTCCTATTCACATGTTAAGCTTACTTAGGTCCTAGGAATCTTTCTAGAAGTTTCAGTCCTCATGAGATCTTATCTTATCTTATCTCATTTACTTCTTGTGTCTTAGCTCATTTAAATTTTTATTATCTCATGTCATAAGATTAAGACATTTGTCCAAATATTGTCTAATCCTATCTCTTGCCTTGAATATATAAGTAATGCTTATCTTGCATGTTTTGCATCTTGTAAATATTGTATTCATATTATATTATTGATTGGTAGAATAATATCCTTTGTTGTTGCTTCTCTATTATACGTGTGGAAGGTCATTTGGTGTTGTAGATTGAAGATCTCGGTTGCTCATTTCAACTTGGTATTAGAGCTTTGAGTCTAGGAATCCCTTTTCTTGATCTAGAGAATTTATACCATAAAGTTTTTTCTTGTGTAATTTAAGTTTTTTTATGATCTTGTAATTTCCCACATGCTCTTGTCTTGCATTTTAATATGATCTAGAGAATCAAAAAGGAATTATCAAGATTTGTTGATCTTATAATGCATGTTTGGTTTTTGTTGAAATTTGGTGATTGTAGTTTTATCTATATTGACAATATTTTTTGTTATTACATTGCATTCAAGAGGCTCAAGAAAGTCAGATTTGGCTTTTTTCAATCATTTTGGCCACCATATGACACAAGAAAAAACAAGGGTTTGAAGCTCAAATTTGGTGAACAAATTTCACTAGAGCATTTTGGCCCAAATAAAACTTTTCATTGCATCCAAGAGGCTAAACATATAAAATTTGATTATAAATTTGCTTATATTGGGTGCTAAGTATTTTTGAAGATTTTCTTTGCAGAAGGGTTGTATGACCCCCCATGTGCAAGTTCATACGGTCAATTTTTTTTAGCATTTAATAAGTCTTGCACTTATAAGTGCTAAGCACATGAGTGCTAAGGTTTCAAATCTAAGCCCCTAGTGGGATTTGCTACAGACTAAAGACTCATAAGCCACTAGTAGTTACCCTTAACCATGACTACTCAACCAATAACAACGACCAACCTACTAGAAATTATGACCATAATGCAAAAATCACCTCCTTTGCTTTACCCTGTCACTAATAGTGCCACCCAAGGGCCACTTGAGGCCATAGGGCCCTCCTTATAGGCCTAAAATATTCCTTTTTTAATTTTACAGAACTTTGTGCAACTGTATCAAATTTTTACAAACGAGTAGTCATTTGAAATATAGTTTGATGAAATTCGTAGAGGTGTAGGTTATTTTTTCAGATTTTTCCATTTTTTTGCTAATTTTACTAGCTTGAAGGTGCATCTTGCATTTATTTCTTACAACTGACATAAACTTTTGCATATGAAGTTGAAATTTGGCAAATTTTTTGAAATTGCTAATACAGTCATAAGGAATTTGATCATAACCTTTATTTTATACTTTGACAAGGATTTTTGGAAAATTTAAAAAATCACCATGTGTTACAAATGGTTGATATGAGTTTGTCACTTGTATAAATTGTAAAATTGTTCATTGTAATTCACTAGGGGGTTGCAAATACATATTTAATATATTTTAGGGGTGTAAGATACATTTTTCCTTTGTTATCTTGATTTTATTCTACTAATCATGGAAAAAATTAGGCCTATTGAGCTCCTCACTCCACATAATTATTACATACGGAAGCTAAAAATGACACAACTAATACAATCTAAAGGTCTTTTGCAAGTGTTAGATGAATGAAAAAATTGAATTCACTAACGAATTTGAAATATTTACTTACAAAAACAAACTAGATGAAGCCAAGGGGCTCATAATATTGCATGCATCTAATAATTTGTTATTTCATATTGTAGGGTGCAAAATACCTAAGAAAGTTTGGAAAACACTTGAGGAATTTTATGGTCAAGTTGATGAGTTTGAATCTTGGAAGTAGAGACAAACTTGACATTGTACCACAAAAAAATGTATTTCTTGCTTGATATGGGAATAATTGACAAAAAATTGGACTCAATGAGGCCTTGATTTAGTGTTGTGAGGTGTTTTACACATCTACATTAGGTCTTGGACCCTTGCAAACTGAATAAAATGCATTTATTGATGTCTTGTAAAGGTGTTGTAAAGTGTTGTAAAAGACTTTCACACTTTTCTAGACTAATGGACCTATTTTTCCCCTAATTCAATATTGTAAAATGTATTTAATTGCATTCTTGCATTAATTTATAATTCTTGTAAATTAAACATAACTTTAATCTAGTGTTGTAATGTGTCTTACACATTCACATTGGATGTTATGCCTTTCTAGGCTATGTGGACCTCATTTTAATGTTGTAAAGTGTATTTAATCACACTTTCAAATTGAACTATGTGCCCCTAGCCATAATTAACCTTTTCATCATAATTAATAGGCCCCTATGGCCCCATATTGTGCATCCCAAGGCTTAATTTGATCAAAGACCTGATAAAATCATCATAAAAAATGAAATGCTTCATTCCCTAACAATCTAGTTGGCAAAAGAGCCCCTGTGGGACCAAGTCACCCATCTAAGAAAATTAGTCCCATCTAGGTGGGACTAAGTCACCCAACTTGGTGACTTAGTCCCATTTGGGCTATTTTTGAGGTTCGAGTGGGAAAAATTGGATTTTAAGTTTTTTTTTCCTTCATGTCGGCCTTAGGGATCAAATTAACGAGAATTTTAGGAGGGTTTCCTCTATAAACAAGCCTTTAAATTCTAATTTATAACTCATTCATCATTCATCATGCATTCAAGTCAAGCAATCTAGGGTTAGATCATTTATAGAGCATTCAAGATCACTTTTTAGACATTCAAAGGAAAATTCTTCATCTATTGCTATAAAAATTCAAGATCAATCATCATGGAAAGTTTCTAATACCTTCATTTCATTTTCATGCTTCATCTTATTTCTTCATTTGGTTTAATTACCTAAAAGAGGTTTGACCAAGGCAAACCCCTATTCCCTAACATTCAATATTTCTCTTTCTCTCTTTGTGTGTTTGAGAATTTAGGCACTTTGAAGGTTTGGAAATCATTGAAGGATAAGTTGAATTTTTTTTGAAGAAATTTCCTTGTTGGATAGGTCAAGATATCCACTAAAACTCACTATCAAACCCGAATTTGACAGTTTCAGAACCAGATACTTCGAGGAATAGAAAGTGCAAACTGAGGGCTTCCGTTTCCACTTTCAGATTTTTAGAAAAGCTAAAGTGGACTAAGTCACCATTAGTGGTGACTTAGTCCCACTGCACATTTTTTTTAGAGTTTTCTGTAGATTTGGATACCCATTTGGCTAAAATGGGCTTTAGTACAGTTTTCCAGATCTAGGACTAGGTTGCCTAAGATGGCATAAGTGTCCCAGTAGGCTAAAATTCTAAATTAGTAGCATTTTTCATCTCCATTTTAGTCTGCAACACATTTCTAGGTGTACACATTTAGTTTTATAGTTTTCTGTTTTGTTTCATTTGCATTTCTAGGCCATTTAGTATATGTTTGCATATATCATAATGGGTTTTCAAACAACTTGCATTTTCTTAGTTTTGCATTAATAATCCATCTCTTTTATAAATTATTTGCATCTAGGATATTCTAATTAGGAATATTTCAATCATATTAGCATTAGTCTTGAGTGAACCCCCAAGTTTTTGTGGAATACCTTTCTCCTTTTAGGTGTAAAACCTTAGAAGTGCAAGAGAGTGCCTATCCCAAAAAAATTGTAGTACATTTTGGTGAACCCACCTTTATAATACTTTCTTTTCTGATTTGGATTCCATCATCATCCTAGAATTAACTTGCATTAACATTGCATTGCACTTTGCATTAGTTAATTTGCATTCCAGGGTTTTAAAATTTTGCATTAGCGAAAGTGCATATAGTTTGTATTTTTGCATTACAAATAATTGAAAATCATATAAAATTTGCATTTGCATTTAGTCTTCAGGTCCTACAACATCAAAAGCATCAAAACCAATTGAAAATTTCTATTTTTTAAAAAAAAAAACCCTAACTAGGACTTATTTTCCATTCTGGGCGACTTAGTCCTAGTCCATATTTTTAACTGTTTGTTACAACATCAAAAACCTCATTTCTGTGCTTCCTAAGCCTCCTAGTAACATGTAATATAAGTATGGAAAGTTTTGGGAACATTTTTTTTATGCATCTAGCTTAAAAACATTAATTTAGGGTAGCCATTTTTAAAATCATTTCCCATACAAGCATCACTAGATCTAAAAATGCTCACATTTCTAAAATTTTGCATAACATGGATAAAAGTCCTTTTCAGTTTTGCATACACAATGTTTCTATTCATAAAACTTTGCATAAGTTTAATAAAATTACTTTTCATTCTTGCATATACATTGCTTGCCTTCTTAAAACTTTGCATATATTGGATAAAAATGTTTTGCATCTTTGGATATACATTGTTTACATTGTTGAAACATTGCATGAAATGGTTACAAGTGCTTTTCATTTTTGTTCAAAAGATGTTAGTGTCTTACATATTTATAAATGTTAAGAAATATTTCCTATCCCCTCCCTATGAGAGTGTTTTAGTGAAAGAGAATACAACCTTGGACATTCCTAACGATCATATTTTTTCTTCTCCTCATATCTCTCCTATTGGTGACAAAGATATTTTGGAAGAAGCATCAATTAATGAGAGTTTTGAGAATCTTAGTTGTTTCTCTCCTCTTACCTCTCCTAGTGGACAAGACATTAGTGAACAAGACAACACAACCATAGGTAATCATGACAATAACATTTTTTCTTCTCCTAGTATCTCTCCTAGTTGTGAAATAGATACTTTGATGTTCGAAAACACAATCGATGAAGGTCATGAGTATCTTAGTTGTCCCCCTTCAACTAGTGAAACCCTTATTGAGCAAGAAAATTCAACCGTTGATCATTCCCCTACTTGTGATGAAGTACTTTTAGAGGAACCAACCTTTGAATGTCAAGAACGTGTGGTTTGTAGTTCTCCTAAAAACTCTCCTCCTAGGGAGGATATCATGATGCAAAACAAGGATAACATTGACAATAATGATATTATTCCCTTAGAAGAAGATGAAGAGCCCATGTTAGACTCTTATTCACTAAGGGATGTTAATATTATTCAACCTCAACTTATCCTTTATCCCCCTTCACACAAACCTCAAACTAAAAACACACCCGAATTAATCCTCTACCCACCTCAAAACATTGTTTCACAACAACTGAGTCATAATACCATTGCTCATACATATCCCACTAGAAACAATCCACACCCACCACAACCAACCCCAACACCATTACCTTTGCCTAATCCCATTTTTCCTTGAGATACTTGATTAAATTCACACATTAGGGAGTATGCTCTTGTTGAACAACTTCAGAATACTCCTGCCAAGATATCCCTATGGGATTTAATTCATAATTCACCTAACTATCACACTATGCTTCAAACAACCTTACAAAAAGTTCCTATTTCTTCTAATGTGCAACCGAATGATATATCATCCCTAACTCTAGGATTGAATGTTGACATTGTTTTCCACCAAAGTGAACTCCCTCCTTTGGAAGTGCAAAAACAAAATGAAGCTTTCATAATACTATCTCAATACGAACACATAGGGATAAAGTGAACCCTTGTTGACAATGGCTCAACCCTTAATGTGTTTAGTGTCAAAATTTTGGATAGGCTTCGTGTGGATAAATCACAAATTCAACTTGATTCTTTATCTCTTAAGGGATTTGACAATGTAAAAAAAAAACTGCTTGGTGTGATTACTTTACCCATTATAGTTGGAAAGGCCACATTGGAAACACAAATTCATGTTATGCCTCATGAAATTTCATATAATCTTCTCTAGGTAGACCGTGGATTCATGCAATGAATGGGGTGCCTTCCACTCTTCATTGTAAAATGAAATACATCTACAACAACAAAGTGTACACACTTGATGCTGATCTTGAGCCTTATAGTGTCTTACAACTCGAGAAAAACAAAGAGAATCCCTTGAACACATTAACACCAACCATACAAGTGGAATCTGCACAATAAAATAACACAACACAACACATTGAGGAATTCACAAAACTATTAGATGATGATTGGGGTTCCCTATATTTCACACCAACATTCATGTGAGAATATGAGATCACAAAAAAAGACTCTACAAAGGGAAAGGAACAAGCAGTAATGTCAACACCAAACTTAGAAGACCCTTTGAAAACATCCACCTCAACCAATTTAGACAAAGAATCAAATTACACAACAAACTTTGACGAACTTAACCATGAGCAACCACTCGATGCAAAAGTGATAAAAAATCTTTGTGTAAAAGGTTATGAGCTTATAAAACAACTTGGCTATAGTGGAAAAGGATGTGGTGCTAGAGAACAAGATATCCGTGTCCTCATCAAGCCTAACACGTAAGAAAAAACTCATGGTCTTGGTTATTTTCCTTTGATAGAAATCACCAAGCCTTCACTCAACATCAACACTATCACACAAGATTCCTTTAAGCCAACTTTAATAGTAATAAATCCTGAACTGATAGACACTAGTGGTATTTATCCTTTGCAAGTAATGAAACAAATAAAGAAATCTTTGCTTAATCTAAATGTCATCTCACAAAATACTAATGATTTGAATTTATTAGATTTTACACCCTCCTGCAAAGGAGAGAACAAAATCTTGTGATCTAAAGAATCTCACATAAGTATGACATCTTGTACTAAGAGAAATTTTTTTCATAACCTATAGGAACACCTTCTCCCATTGATCAAGAGGGTATCTTTTTGAGGCTCCTCCAAGATCACTTAGTATCTCTTCCTCCAAGAACTTGAAAGATATTTTATTACAAAAATTCATAATGTGCATATCATCGAGTTCACGGTCATGCTACTAATGAATGTAAGGCTTTGAGTAGTAAAATACAACATCTTAAGAAATTTTGTAATCTCCCATATGAGGGGGCACCTAATTCCTCTAATTAATATTGATTTTCACTATAGCATGTTTCTCCTCAACCATTTCAGATCCTTGTCTTGCACTAAGTGGGGGAAAGGGGTTAGTTAGCCTTGTCCTTGTATGTCACTTGGCATTTCCTCTTTTGGCTAGTCATTAACTTTTCATGAACATTTAAGAGAAAGCTTGGGATGTGGACGACATGCCTTAAGTTGGCTTGCACGAGACATACTACCTTTTTCATGACGTAGCTTCTAGGAAACATATGACTTGGCATAGGGATTTTTGAGTAAGCTCTCATGCCTTCCCCTTCTATTTTAAAGCAATTTATCACAGTAATGGTGTTAGAAACTACTTTAAAGTGGGGGCATACATCAACACTCACATTTCATTGTGTGATTTTATTTTTCTTGCGATTTCCTCTCTTGGAAGCATTAGATACAATGTTTCCTAGGATGAGACATTTCACTTGTCCTCTCTTGGAAACAAGATGAGACCATTTGCACTTTTCATCTCTTGGATATATTAAGCATGATATTCTCCAAGATGAGACCTTGCATGAACTAAGAAAAATCCCTTTGAACATTCCTTGCACCATTTTGCATTTAAAATGTCTATGAGTGTCAAGCATATGAAGTTTTTCTTACCTCGTAGAGCTCAAAAATAAATTTTGTGGTGCCTTATTAAAGTTATCAGGAGGTATAACTTTGGTATGGTTCGAGCGAGAAGCCCATTATGAGGCATGAATTTCCCCATAGCCACTTGCATGTGTGTGAGCACATATCTGTCATATGTGTCTCACCTCTAAGGACTTTTCACCCAATGGACAACCAAGAGTTTCATTGCCTTAGAGTGAGTATGCATTTTTGGACAAACAACCTAGATTTGATCCACAACATGTTGGAAAAATAGTCGAAGCTTGATCCACCTTTTTACTTCTCTTCCTTCTAGTTCTTGCCATTGTATGATCATGTATCTTGTCTTGCTACAAATCATTCACCTTGTACGTGTCCTTTTGTGCTTATGTTGGTATGACTTAGGATCTTGGATCTTGGGGGCTTGACCGATTCCTTGATCTTTTTCATTCTTTGTCATCCACGTTGGTACGATTGGACTCCTCCTGAATGTCTACTTTAGTGTGAGTTTGAAGCAAGTTCATCCTCTCACTAAAGTGGGGGCTAAATGTATTTCAAAAAAATGTATTTCTTACTTGATATGGGAATAATTGATGACAAATTGGACTTAATGAGGCCTTGATTTAGTGTTGTGAGGTGTTTTACACATCTACATTAGGTCTTGGACCCTTGCAAACTAAATAAAATGCATTTATTGATGTCTTGTAAAGGTGTTGTAAAAGACTTTCACACTTTTCTAGACTAATGGACCTATTTTTCCCCTAATTCAATATTGTAAAATGTATTTAATTTCATTCTCACATTAGTCTAGAAGGATTTTAAATTAAACCCTAACTTTAATCTAGTGTTGTAATGTTTTTTTCTTACACATTCATTGGATGTTGTGCCTTTCTAGGCTATGTGGACCTCATTTTAATGTTTTTAAAGTGTGTTTAATCACACACTTTCACATTGAAGGTATTTGTGTTCCCTAACCTTAATTACCCTTTCATCATCATTAATAGGCCCCTATGGCCCCATATTGTGCATCCCAAGGCTTAATTTGATCAAAGACCTAATAAAATCATCATAAAAAATAAAATTCTTCATTCCATGACAATCTAGCTGGAAAAAGAGCCCTCATGGGACCAAGTCACCCATATGGAAGAATTAGTCCCATCCATGTGGGACTAAGTCGCCCAACTTGGCAACTTAGTCCCATTTGGGCTATTTTCAAGGTTCGAGAGGGAAAAAATGGATTTTAAGTTTATTTTTCCTTCATGTTTACCTTGGGGATCAAATTAACAGAAATTTTAGGAGGATTTCCTATATAAACAAGCCTTTAAAACCTAATTCATAATTCATTCATCATTCATCATGCATCAAGTCAAGCAAGCTAGGGTTAGATCATTTAGAGAGCATTCAAGATCATTTTTCAGACATTCAAAGGTAGATTCTTCATCTATTGTTGCAAAAATTCAAGATCAATCATCATGGAAAGTTTCTAATCCATTCATTTCATGTTAATTCTTCATCTTATTTCTTCATTTGGTTTAATTACCTAAAACGGGTTTGACCAAGGCAACCCCCTATTCCCTAACATTCAACATTTATCTTTCTCTCTTTTTGTGTTTGTAGATTTAGGCACTTTGAAGGTTTGGAAATAATTGAAGGATCAGTTGCAAAATTGTTGAAGACA